>JAAAWM010008281.1:0-12999 GCA_036873465.1 Thinopyrum obtusiflorum
GTGTAGAGCAGTCTTTTACGTGTAGTTTCACTCTCCATCGGTGGTCTCTCACATATACTCACACACTCTCTCCCGAGGTGTCTTTCTCGCACACATGCTCTAGATATAACCCTCCCTCCCTCTCGTAACAATTTACAACCGTTTTCACTAACCTTTATCACAAGCACTCTTCCTCTCGCAAACATAAACACGCACAATCCTCATCGACCCTTTCTATATACATGGACCTGCCTACGTGTCCCGGGGAAACCGATGTTCTGGAGGGTGCAGGCTTGGACGAACCCATGGCCAAATTGTTGACTCTGTTGCCGTGGCCGTATGTCGGCGGAGGGGAAGCAGATCTAAGGCGGTGAAGGACGGCATAGAAGGAACAGCTCTAGTGCGGTGGAGGGTGGCGAAGTTGGAGCGGCAGCGGTGAGGCGCAAGACGGCGTGGTTGAACTGGCTCGGGTACGGACGGCTCGGCCTTGGCTTCAACTACTAGCCGTGGAGGGCGTTGCGGTTGAGGATGCGGTGGACGATGACTCGGGGTATCGGCTCCGGCGTGATGGAGAAGGGCAGCGTTTGATGGGTGGCATGGGGTGGCGGACGGAGGACACTGGGGTTTCGCGGCTGGTGGAGAGGTAGTTTTAGCGCCCATGGAGTACGAATGGGGAATCAGACGGGTGGGGGGGAACCATGTTTCGGTCTGGGGCGCGCTTGTTTTTGGCTTTTTTGAACAGAAGATGGGATGCGCTTGTTTGAAATTTGGGGAAAGTACAAACTTTGCCCCCCTCTTAAATTTCGGACCTACTGCGGGTCGGGGTAGGATGATAATCCCAGGTGTCCCAAATAGTGTGCGGGAGCGATTTCGGCCGCGCGCATGTGTGCTTAGGCGGCCATTGTGTATGAATGTTTTTCGGAGGCGGTTGCGTGGCGTCTAGATGAAGTTACAAACCTACCCTGGTTTAGACCTTTGGACGTCGGGCCGGTAGGTTTCATGGGTCGGAGTTATTAGAAAAGTAATTTCCTTGTACTACCAAACATTGGTCTCACGCGGTTTCGGGCGAGTAGAGGCTCTTTTGGCGCTTCGTTCGAAATTTTGAAACACAAGCATTCACGTTTAGAGTACTCTTGAACTATGAGGTTTGACCTAAATAGACAATGTTATATTTGACCTTATATGTTTGAAAACCTCATTAAATTATCCGCTTCTTTTTGAAATTTTGACACTGGGGGGGGGGGGGGGGGGGGGGGGGGGGGGGGGGGGGGGGGGGGGGGGGGGGGGGGGGGGGGGGGGGGGGGGGGGGGGGGGGGGGGGGGGGGGGGGGGGGGGGGGGGGGGGGGGGGGGGGGGGGGGGGGGGGGGGGGGGGGGGGGGGGGGGGGGGGGGGGGGGGGGGGGGGGGGGGGGGGGGGGGAAATTTCCCTTTTTTTAAACCACCTTAAATTGAATTCAAATGTATGCTAGTTCATAGGTAGCTATTTATAATGTTGATTGTGTAACTTTCGTATGTATAATGTGCTTTACACACACAACATGAACTATACTCACGTTTATATTCGATTGCTAAATGCGATGCATCGTCTGGAGTTCAAAATACTAACTATGTGGATCAATTGTGTCGAATAATAACATGGACATGCTCAAATTCGATAGAATCTAGATGTTTAATGGATCAATGACCGTTCCTTACGCGAATTGCAAATATCATGATCCCATCCTAATATTTGGATACAATTTATATCTTTAATCAATGTGTACAGTAGTCTTACATGTAGTTTCACTCTCCATCGGTGGTCTCTCACACATGCTCACGCACTCTCTCCCGAGGTGTCTTTCTCGCACACATGCTCTCGATATAACCCTCCCTCCCTCTTGTAACCATTTACGACTGTTTTCACTAACCTTTATCACAAGCACTCTTCCTCTCGCAAGCATACACACGCACAATACCCATCGACCCTTTCAATATACATAGACCTGCCTACGTGTCTCATGTACGCACATTATCTTTAGGCCTGTCTCTCACGCATTGTCTCACACCTCTCTTCCTAATCATTGAGTATGGGGGGGGGGGGGGGGGGGGGGGGGGGGGGGGGGGGGGGGGGGGGGGGGGGGGGGGGGGGGGGGGGGGGGGGGGGGGGGGGGGGGGGGGGGGGGGGGGGGGGGGGGGGGGGGGGGGGGGGGGGGGGGGGGGGGGGGGAAGACAAAGATAGCATAATTGTGAAGGACTCTATGTCCACCGACAAAGCCGGCTAGGATTTGTAACCCTAGGTTCTTGGACTAAGGTAACCCCTTTATCTTTGATATTACTATTCATCCAACATAACTTTAAGGGGCATCCTATAGAATACTCTGCTAGAATCATACTCGTCTTTTCGCAAAAAAAATAGAATCATACTCATCGATTAGGAAGAGAGGTGTGAGACAATGCGTGAGAGACAGGCCTAAAGATAATATGTGTACAGGAGACACGTAGGCAGGTCTATGTATATAGAAAGGGTCGATGGGGATTGTGCGTGTGTATGCTTGCAAGAGGAAGAGTGCTTGTGATAAAGGTTAAACAATCGTAAATGGTTACAAGAGGGAGGGAGGGTTATATCGAGAGCATGTGTGCGAGAAAGACACCTCGGGAGAGAGTGTGTGAGCATGTGTGAGAGACCACCGATGGAGAGTGAAACTACACGTACAAGACTGCTGTACACATTGATTAAAGATATAAATAGTATCCAAATATTAGGATGGGATCATGATATTTGCAATTCGTGTAAGGAACGGTCATTGATCCATCAGACATCTACATTCTATCGAATTTGAGCATGTCTATGTTATTATTAGACACAATTAACCCACATAGTTAGTTTTTTGAACTCCAGACAATGCATCGCTTTAGCAATCGAATATAAACGTGAGTATAGTTCATGTTGTGTGTGTAAAGCACATTATACATACGAAAGTTACACAATGAACATTATAAATAGCTACCTATGAACTAGCATACATTTGAATTCAACTTAAGGTGGTTTCAAAAAATCGAATTCAACATGAGGTCCATTCAATTATTTGAATTTGATATCATGGCATTTGTAAATCATACCTAAATTATGGGGGAACCAATATTTGCTCTGATTTTGTACATAATAGCATATGTAGTCGTGTAAAAAATAGATTCTAATTTAGCTCCTCCATTCCAAAATAATCGTAGTTATAGGATTTTAAAGTGTCAAAATTTCAAAAAGAAGCGGATAATTTAATGAGGATTTCAAACATACATGGTCAGATTTAATGTTGTCTATTTAGGTCAATCTTCAAAGTTCAAGAGTACTCTAAACGTGAATGCTTGTGTTTCAAAATTTCGAACGAAGCACCAAAAGAGCCTCTACTCGCCAGAAACCGTGTGAGACCAATGTTTGGTAGTACAAGGAAATTACTTTTCTAATAACTCCGACCCATGAAACCTACCGTCCCGACGTCCAAAGGTCTAAACCGGGGTAGGTTTTTATCTTCATCTAGATGCCACGCAACCACCTCCGAAAAACATTCATACACAATGGCCGCCTAAGCACACATGCGTGCGGCCGAAATTCCTCCCGCCCACTATTTGGGACACTTGGGATTACCATCCTACCCCCGACTCGTAGTAGGTCTGAAATTTAAGAAGGGGGCAAAGTTTGTACTTTCTCCAAATTTCAAACAAGCGTGTCCCATCTTCTGTTCAAAAAATCCAAAAACAATTGCGTCCTAGACCGAAACATGGTGCTCCCCCTCCCCCCGCCCACCCGTCTGATTCCCCATTCGTACTCCGTGGGTGCAAAAACTACCTCTCCACCAGCCGCGAAACCCCGGTGTCCTCCGTCCGCCACCCCATTCCATCCATCAACCACCGCCCTCCTCCATCACGCCGGAGCCGATACCCCTACATCGTCGTCCACCACAACCTCAACCACAATGCCCTCCACGGCTAGTAGTTGAAGCCGAGGCCGAGCCATCCGTACCCGAGCCAGTTCAACCACGTCGTCCTGCACCTCACCGCTGCCGCTCCAACTTCGCCACCCTCCACCGCACCGGAGCTATTCCTGCTACGCCATCCTTCGCCGCCTCAGATCTGCTTCCCCTCTGCTGACATGCAGCCACGGCAACACAATCAACAATTTGGTCTTGGGTTCGTCCAAGCCTGCACCCTCCAGAACATCAGTTTCCCCGGGAAAAAGAAGATCAGCGCGACATGTGGAGGTGACCACACCGGCAACCAAAAATGATAGTCCTCTTCCCTTATTCGTGCAAATCTTATGTGTCTGCTTGCACCGTATTCATCCCACAGAAGACACTAGTTGACCGCTTCTTCTTGATACTAGATGTTCCTAGTAACTCGTGATGCACAAGGTTTGGGGGGGGGGGGGGGGGGGGGGGGGGGGGGGGGGGGGGGGGGGGGGGGGGGGGGGGGGGGGGGGGGGGGGGGGGGGGGGGGGGGGGGGGGGGGGGGGGGGGGGGGGGGGGGGGGGGGGGGGGGGGGGGGGGGGGGGGGGGGGGGGGGGGGGGGGGGGGGGGGGGGGGGGGGGGGGGGGGGGGGGGGGGGGGGGGGGGGGGGGGGGGGGGGGGGGGGGGGGGGGGGGGGGGGGGGGGGGGGGGGGGGGGGGGGGGGGGGGGGGGGGGGGGGGGGGGGGGGGGGGGGGGGGGGGGGGGGGGGGGGGGGGGGGGGGGGGGGGGGGGGGGGGGGGGGGGGGGGGGGGGGGGGGGGGGGGGGGGGGGGGGGGGGGGGGGGGGGGGGGGGGGGGGGGGGGGGGGGGGGGGGGGGGGGGGGGGGGGGGGGGGGGGGGGGGGGGGGGGGGGGGGGGGGGGGGGGGGGGGGGGGGGGGGGGGGGGGGGGGGGGGGGGGGGGGGGGGGGGGGGGGGGGGGGGGGGGGGGGGGGGGGGGGGGGGGGGGGGGGGGGGGGGGGGGGGGGGGGGGGGGGGGGGGGGGGGGGGGGGGGGGGGGGGGGGGGGGGGGGGGGGGGGGGGGGGGGGGGGGGGGGGGGGGGGGGGGGGGGGGGGGGGGGGGGGGGGGGGGGGGGGGGGGGGGGGGGGGGGGGGGGGGGGGGGGGGGGGGGGGGGGGGGGGGGGGGGGGGGGGGGGGGGGGGGGGGGGGGGGGGGGGGGGGGGGGGGGGGGGGGGGGGGGGGGGGGGGGGGGGGGGGGGGGGGGGGGGGGGGGGGGGGGGGGGGGGGGGGGGGGGGGGGGGGGGGGGGGGGGGGGGGGGGGGGGGGGGGGGGGGGGGGGGGGGGGGGGGGGGGGGGGGGGGGGGGGGGGGGGGGGGGGGGGGGGGGGGGGGGGGGGGGGGGGGGGGGGGGGGGGGGGGGGGGGGGGGGGGGGGGGGGGGGGGGGGGGGGGGGGGGGGGGGGGGGGGGGGGGGGGGGGGGGGGGGGGGGGGGGGGGGGGGGGGGGGGGGGGGGGGGGGGGGGGGGGGGGGGGGGGGGGGGGGGGGGGGGGGGGGGGGGGGGGGGGGGGGGGGGGGGGGGGGGGGGGGGGGGGGGGGGGGGGGGGGGGGGGGGGGGGGGGGGGGGGGGGGGGGGGGGGGGGGGGGGGGGGGGGGGGGGGGGGGGGGGGGGGGGGGGGGGGGGGGGGGGGGGGGGGGGGGGGGGGGGGGGGGGGGGGGGGGGGGGGGGGGGGGGGGGGGGGGGGGGGGGGGGGGGGGGGGGGGGGGGGGGGGGGGGGGGGGGGGGGGGGGGGGGGGGGGGGGGGGGGGGGGGGGGGGGGGGGGGGGGGGGGGGGGGGGGGGGGGGGGGGGGGGGGGGGGGAAAGATATTTTTTACATGAACCACCATCTCGTGAGCACCAGAAGACAAATAACTAGTCAGGGCACTGGCCGAGCAAGTGACAAGCCCAGCATAGACATGCATCACCTGGAAGCCAACTAAAAAGCCACGATGGTGGTGAAGCAGCCCGCCTCCCACCAGGCTCTCAGGTCCTGGATGATCATGCTCACCACTGCAGCCGGATGTCTAGCTTATATTGCTTCCAATCTGGTTAAATTGCATCTGCTTAGCTTACACATTGTACCTTTGAATATGACATGCCTTCCTATTTTTGGTACATACTAGTACATCTGTCTATTAACCATGTTCTTACATCAAACTAATATTCTTGTGTATCCCTCATCAATCACTTATGATGAGGCGGTCAGGCCAGTGGACTATTGTGAGTAAAGATCCTCATTTAAAGAATGCAGCGTCAGCCTCCTGACATGATTCTCAAGAAACAACAAGGCTAGATGAAGATAGTGAAGGTAGCTCTGTAGTTGATTGCCGCATTTCCCCTACACTAGCATCACAGGTGCTTGCTCTAACTTGGCAGGGTGACATGTGGTTGCATGTTGCATATGGTGTCTAGATTGTAAGGGGGGGGGGGGGGGGGGGGGGGGGGGGGGGGGGGGGGGGGGGGGGGGGGGGGGGGGGGGGGGGGGGGGGGGGGGGGGGGGGGGGGGGGGGGGGGGGGGGGGGGGGGGGGGGGGGGGGGGGGGGGGGGGGGGGGGGGGGGGGGGGGGGGGGGGGGGGGGGGGGGGGGGGGGGGGGGGGGGGGGGGGGGGGGGGGGGGGGGGGGGGGGGGGGGGGGGGGGGGGGGGGGGGGGGGGGGGGGGGGGGGGGGGGGGGGGGGGGGGGGGGGGGGGGGGGGGGGGGGGGGGGGGGGGGGGGGGGGGGGGGGGGGGGGGGGGGGGGGGGGGGGGGGGGGGGGGGGGGGGGGGGGGGGGGGGGGGGGGGGGGGGGGGGGGGGGGGGGGGGGGGGGGGGGGGGGGGGGGGGGGGGGGGGGGGGGGGGGGGGGGGGGGGGGGGGGGGGGGGGGGGGGGGGGGGGGGGGGGGGGGGGGGGGGGGGGGGGGGGGGGGGGGGGGGGGGGGGGGGGGGGGGGGGGGGGGGGGGGGGGGGGGGGGGGGGGGGGGGGGGGGGGGGGGGGGGGGGGGGGGGGGGGGGGGGGGGGGGGGGGGGGGGGGGGGGGGGGGGGGGGGGGGGGGGGGGGGGGGGGGGGGGGGGGGGGGGGGGGGGGGGGGGGGGGGGGGGGGGGGGGGGGGGGGGGGGGGGGGGGGGGGGGGGGGGGGGGGGGGGGGGGGGGGGGGGGGGGGGGGGGGGGGGGGGGGGGGGGGGGGGGGGGGGGGGGGGGGGGGGGGGGGGGGGGGGGGGGGGGGGGGGGGGGGGGGGGGGGGGGGGGGGGGGGGGGGGGGGGGGGGGGGGGGGGGGGGGGGGGGGGGGGGGGGGGGGGGGGGGGGGGGGGGGGGGGGGGGGGGGGGGGGGGGGGGGGGGGGGGGGGGGGGGGGGGGGGGGGGGGGGGGGGGGGGGGGGGGGGGGGGGGGGGGGGGGGGGGGGGGGGGGGGGGGGGGGGGGGGGGGGGGGGGGGGGGGGGGGGGGGGGGGGGGGGGGGGGGGGGGGGGGGGGGGGGGGGGGGGGGGGGGGGGGGGGGGGGGGGGGGGGGGGGGGGGGGGGGGGGGGGGGGGGGGGGGGGGGGGGGGGGGGGGGGGGGGGGGGGGGGGGGGGGGGGGGGGGGGGGGGGGGGGGGGGGGGGGGGGGGGGGGGGGGGGGGGGGGGGGGGGGGGGGGGGGGGGGGGGGGGGGGGGGGGGGGGGGGGGGGGGGGGGGGGGGGGGGGGGGGGGGGGGGGGGGGGGGGGGGGGGGGGGGGGGGGGGGGGGGGGGGGGGGGGGGGGGGGGGGGGGGGGGGGGGGGGGGGGGGGGGGGGGGGGGGGGGGGGGGGGGGGGGGGGGGGGGGGGGGGGGGGGGGGGGGGGGGGGGGGGGGGGGGGGGGGGGGGGGGGGGGGGGGGGGGGGGGGGGGGGGGGGGGGGGGGGGGGGGGGGGGGGGGGGGGGGGGGGGGGGGGGGGGGGGGGGGGGGGGGGGGGGGGGGGGGGGGGGGGGGGGGGGGGGGGGGGGGGGGGGGGGGGGGGGGGGGGGGGGGGGGGGGGGGGGGGGGGGGGGGGGGGGGGGGGGGGGGGGGGGGGGGGGGGGGGGGGGGGGGGGGGGGGGGGGGGGGGGGGGGGGGGGGGGGGGGGGGGGGGGGGGGGGGGGGGGGGGGGGGGGGGGGGGGGGGGGGGGGGGGGGGGGGGGGGGGGGGGGGGGGGGGGGGGGGGGGGGGGGGGGGGGGGGGGGGGGGGGGGGGGGGGGGGGGGGGGGGGGGGGGGGGGGGGGGGGGGGGGGGGGGGGGGGGGGGGGGGGGGGGGGGGGGGGGGGGGGGGGGGGGGGGGGGGGGGGGGGGGGGGGGGGGGGGGGGGGGGGGGGGGGGGGGGGGGGGGGGGGGGGGGGGGGGGGGGGGGGGGGGGGGGGGGGGGGGGGGGGGGGGGGGGGGGGGGGGGGGGGGGGGGGGGGGGGGGGGGGGGGGGGGGGGGGGGGGGGGGGGGGGGGGGGGGGGGGGGGGGGGGGGGGGGGGGGGGGGGGGGGGGGGGGGGGGGGGGGGGGGGGGGGGGGGGGGGGGGGGGGGGGGGGGGGGGGGGGGGGGGGGGGGGGGGGGGGGGGGGGGGGGGGGGGGGGGGGGGGGGGGGGGGGGGGGGGGGGGGGGGGGGGGGGGGGGGGGGGGGGGGGGGGGGGGGGGGGGGGGGGGGGGGGGGGGGGGGGGGGGGGGGGGGGGGGGGGGGGGGGGGGGGGGGGGGGGGGGGGGGGGGGGGGGGGGGGGGGGGGGGGGGGGGGGGGGGGGGGGGGGGGGGGGGGGGGGGGGGGGGGGGGGGGGGGGGGGGGGGGGGGGGGGGGGGGGGGGGGGGGGGGGGGGGGGGGGGGGGGGGGGGGGGGGGGGGGGGGGGGGGGGGGGGGGGGGGGGGGGGGGGGGGGGGGGGGGGGGGGGGGGGGGGGGGGGGGGGGGGGGGGGGGGGGGGGGGGGGGGGGGGGGGGGGGGGGGGGGGGGGGGGGGGGGGGGGGGGGGGGGGGGGGGGGGGGGGGGGGGGGGGGGGGGGGGGGGGGGGGGGGGGGGGGGGGGGGGGGGGGGGGGGGGGGGGGGGGGGGGGGGGGGGGGGGGGGGGGGGGGGGGGGGGGGGGGGGGGGGGGGGGGGGGGGGGGGGGGGGGGGGGGGGGGGGGGGGGGGGGGGGGGGGGGGGGGGGGGGGGGGGGGGGGGGGGGGGGGGGGGGGGGGGGGGGGGGGGGGGGGGGGGGGGGGGGGGGGGGGGGGGGGGGGGGGGGGGGGGGGGGGGGGGGGGGGGGGGGGGGGGGGGGGGGGGGGGGGGGGGGGGGGGGGGGGGGGGGGGGGGGGGGGGGGGGGGGGGGGGGGGGGGGGGGGGGGGGGGGGGGGGGGGGGGGGGGGGGGGGGGGGGGGGGGGGGGGGGGGGGGGGGGGGGGGGGGGGGGGGGGGGGGGGGGGGGGGGGGGGGGGGGGGGGGGGGGGGGGGGGGGGGGGGGGGGGGGGGGGGGGGGGGGGGGGGGGGGGGGGGGGGGGGGGGGGGGGGGGGGGGGGGGGGGGGGGGGGGGGGGGGGGGGGGGGGGGGGGGGGGGGGGGGGGGGGGGGGGGGGGGGGGGGGGGGGGGGGGGGGGGGGGGGGGGGGGGGGGGGGGGGGGGGGGGGGGGGGGGGGGGGGGGGGGGGGGGGGGGGGGGGGGGGGGGGGGGGGGGGGGGGGGGGGGGGGGGGGGGGGGGGGGGGGGGGGGGGGGGGGGGGGGGGGGGGGGGGGGGGGGGGGGGGGGGGGGGGGGGGGGGGGGGGGGGGGGGGGGGGGGGGGGGGGGGGGGGGGGGGGGGGGGGGGGGGGGGGGGGGGGGGGGGGGGGGGGGGGGGGGGGGGGGGGGGGGGGGGGGGGGGGGGGGGGGGGGGGGGGGGGGGGGGGGGGGGGGGGGGGGGGGGGGGGGGGGGGGGGGGGGGGGGGGGGGGGGGGGGGGGGGGGGGGGGGGGGGGGGGGGGGGGGGGGGGGGGGGGGGGGGGGGGGGGGGGGGGGGGGGGGGGGGGGGGGGGGGGGGGGGGGGGGGGGGGGGGGGGGGGGGGGGGGGGGGGGGGGGGGGGGGGGGGGGGGGGGGGGGGGGGGGGGGGGGGGGGGGGGGGGGGGGGGGGGGGGGGGGGGGGGGGGGGGGGGGGGGGGGGGGGGGGGGGGGGGGGGGGGGGGGGGGGGGGGGGGGGGGGGGGGGGGGGGGGGGGGGGGGGGGGGGGGGGGGGGGGGGGGGGGGGGGGGGGGGGGGGGGGGGGGGGGGGGGGGGGGGGGGGGGGGGGGGGGGGGGGGGGGGGGGGGGGGGGGGGGGGGGGGGGGGGGGGGGGGGGGGGGGGGGGGGGGGGGGGGGGGGGGGGGGGGGGGGGGGGGGGGGGGGGGGGGGGGGGGGGGGGGGGGGGGGGGGGGGGGGGGGGGGGGGGGGGGGGGGGGGGGGGGGGGGGGGGGGGGGGGGGGGGGGGGGGGGGGGGGGGGGGGGGGGGGGGGGGGGGGGGGGGGGGGGGGGGGGGGGGGGGGGGGGGGGGGGGGGGGGGGGGGGGGGGGGGGGGGGGGGGGGGGGGGGGGGGGGGGGGGGGGGGGGGGGGGGGGGGGGGGGGGGGGGGGGGGGGGGGGGGGGGGGGGGGGGGGGGGGGGGGGGGGGGGGGGGGGGGGGGGGGGGGGGGGGGGGGGGGGGGGGGGGGGGGGGGGGGGGGGGGGGGGGGGGGGGGGGGGGGGGGGGGGGGGGGGGGGGGGGGGGGGGGGGGGGGGGGGGGGGGGGGGGGGGGGGGGGGGGGGGGGGGGGGGGGGGGGGGGGGGGGGGGGGGGGGGGGGGGGGGGGGGGGGGGGGGGGGGGGGGGGGGGGGGGGGGGGGGGGGGGGGGGGGGGGGGGGGGGGGGGGGGGGGGGGGGGGGGGGGGGGGGGGGGGGGGGGGGGGGGGGGGGGGGGGGGGGGGGGGGGGGGGGGGGGGGGGGGGGGGGGGGGGGGGGGGGGGGGGGGGGGGGGGGGGGGGGGGGGGGGGGGGGGGGGGGGGGGGGGGGGGGGGGGGGGGGGGGGGGGGGGGGGGGGGGGGGGGGGGGGGGGGGGGGGGGGGGGGGGGGGGGGGGGGGGGGGGGGGGGGGGGGGGGGGGGGGGGGGGGGGGGGGGGGGGGGGGGGGGGGGGGGGGGGGGGGGGGGGGGGGGGGGGGGGGGGGGGGGGGGGGGGGGGGGGGGGGGGGGGGGGGGGGGGGGGGGGGGGGGGGGGGGGGGGGGGGGGGGGGGGGGGGGGGGGGGGGGGGGGGGGGGGGGGGGGGGGGGGGGGGGGGGGGGGGGGGGGGGGGGGGGGGGGGGGGGGGGGGGGGGGGGGGGGGGGGGGGGGGGGGGGGGGGGGGGGGGGGGGGGGGGGGGGGGGGGGGGGGGGGGGGGGGGGGGGGGGGGGGGGGGGGGGGGGGGGGGGGGGGGGGGGGGGGGGGGGGGGGGGGGGGGGGGGGGGGGGGGGGGGGGGGGGGGGGGGGGGGGGGGGGGGGGGGGGGGGGGGGGGGGGGGGGGGGGGGGGGGGGGGGGGGGGGGGGGGGGGGGGGGGGGGGGGGGGGGGGGGGGGGGGGGGGGGGGGGGGGGGGGGGGGGGGGGGGGGGGGGGGGGGGGGGGGGGGGGGGGGGGGGGGGGGGGGGGGGGGGGGGGGGGGGGGGGGGGGGGGGGGGGGGGGGGGGGGGGGGGGGGGGGGGGGGGGGGGGGGGGGGGGGGGGGGGGGGGGGGGGGGGGGGGGGGGGGGGGGGGGGGGGGGGGGGGGGGGGGGGGGGGGGGGGGGGGGGGGGGGGGGGGGGGGGGGGGGGGGGGGGGGGGGGGGGGGGGGGGGGGGGGGGGGGGGGGGGGGGGGGGGGGGGGGGGGGGGGGGGGGGGGGGGGGGGGGGGGGGGGGGGGGGGGGGGGGGGGGGGGGGGGGGGGGGGGGGGGGGGGGGGGGGGGGGGGGGGGGGGGGGGGGGGGGGGGGGGGGGGGGGGGGGGGGGGGGGGGGGGGGGGGGGGGGGGGGGGGGGGGGGGGGGGGGGGGGGGGGGGGGGGGGGGGGGGGGGGGGGGGGGGGGGGGGGGGGGGGGGGGGGGGGGGGGGGGGGGGGGGGGGGGGGGGGGGGGGGGGGGGGGGGGGGGGGGGGGGGGGGGGGGGGGGGGGGGGGGGGGGGGGGGGGGGGGGGGGGGGGGGGGGGGGGGGGGGGGGGGGGGGGGGGGGGGGGGGGGGGGGGGGGGGGGGGGGGGGGGGGGGGGGCAATCCTTGCACCCGCGGGCACAAGCACCGTTGTTTTCCCCCTTGTGGCAACATCACATCCCCTAGACTCATGTTTCTGTCACTCAAGCTAGTCATCGAGGGGCATGAACCCACAATCGAGCATAACGTTCCCTCTTGGAGTCACTACCTACTACTCGGCCAAAGCAATAAGTAACAACGGAGAACATGCAAGAATTACTTATGATCTATTTCTTGGTACTTTTGCATATCACAAAGTTCAACAAAGTTGTTCAAGTGTAAAGCAGCATCATCTCCAGCACCGGAGAATTGTTCTTTCATAACTAAGTTCGGTAAAGCAGGTTTAATTTCATATGAAGGTGCTGAAGTGGCAGGTGTAGTGATAGGTGTGCTGATAAAGTCATCGTTGTTGTGACTAGTGAAGTCACACAACTTGGTGTTCTCGGTGGAACCCATAGTAGCAAGCAAGCAAGATAACTATTTTTGTGATTTTCGATAAAAGGAACTAAAGCAAAAATGAAAGGTAAACTAACAAGACTAAAAAGCAAAGGTAAAAGATAGCATGCAACTCCCCTATCCTGAAGAGTGGAGTCCCCGGCCACGGCTCCAGAAAATACTCCTTGATGGGCCTCGAACCCCTCGTTGGTTACCCCAAGTGGAAGGTGTAAGATGCAGTAAGTAGAAGTGTTTTCCCCTAGCAAAGATGCCAAGGATCGATTCCCCAGAGACTCCTAGGTTCAACAAGTAGGTGTCAATTGCTACGGCGCCAGATTAGTAGCAACCAACGTGGACCGGCACACAGATACAAATAACTTTGCTCCCAACGAGTACAGAGAGGTTGTCAATCTCTCTGGCCTTGTAGTTCACAAAGGGTTAAAAGCAGTGATAGTAGTGATAGATAGTTTTTGCAATAGTTGGTAAATAACGAAAAGTAAATAGTGGATGTGATCAATGATGGTAATATGGACCGGAGTCTCA
>JAAAWM010008282.1:0-13021 GCA_036873465.1 Thinopyrum obtusiflorum
TTTCAGTGGTGGGCTAGCAGATGTAGAGGGAAAGTAGGTGTAATTGTCCACCCAGAGTAAATAGTTAATGCTTCTGAAAGACTGTGTCTCGGTCATCCGTTTCTCATACACCATGTAGTGCGAGAAATCAAACGGAGGAGATCGAGTCTTGTGGGGAAAAGTGCGCAAACCTCTGCAGAGTGTACAAACTAATCATGATTAGCCGTGTCCCTGGTTATGGACATCTTGAGTCTCTGGTATTTGGATTATCATGTGGATCTCATCACTCTATAATTAATTTGTTGGGTTGTTAATGATTACTTTTAATTGGGATTGAGTTGGGGATATTCCTTCTCAATGTTTTCAAACAACTTTGTAGTTAATAAAATATATTCCTTTGCAGTAGGGAAAAATTGACTTTTCGCAAAAACATTATAACCATAGAGCTTTTCCACCAGCCATATATGCATGTAGTGATAGCTTTTATTCATCATTATCCTATGGTGTGAATTTGCCAGTACATTCAATGTACTGACCCTTTGTGGCTGCAACGTCTCATGTTGCAGGATTTCTTACGACGAGTAAGTGATACGTTAGGGTTACGATTTCTACACTCAACTTTGCCGTTGGTGTTGATGGGAATCCACAACCTTGTTGTTACTTTCGCTATTTTTTGATTGAGGTAATAGTATTTATGTTACTTTATACATGTGATTTACCTCTGTTATAAATCCTCGAGTACTGTGTGTGTCAGCATACCGATCCAGGGATGACACTTAAGCACAAAGACTTGACCGTCTGAGGTCGGGTCGCTACAGACCCCGTGTTAGCTTTCGGCCTACTGACGACCCATACGTTCTTGGGCTCTTTTTCGGCCCTCGATTACTTCCTGCCCGTTACTGGCCTGTTCCCCTAATGGGCCAAATTCGGCCCGTGGCAAGAGTCGGCCCGTTACTGGCCTGTTAACCCGTTGCGCTGTTTCCAGCCCGTCCTATATTCTGGCCCATTAACGACCCGTTATGCCTATGAGAATTAAGCCTTTGCTGACCTACGGCCTGTTAACGGCCCGTTACCATGCTGGGCCGATACCAATTACGCCCGTTTACGGCCCATGTAGACCCATTTATCCGACGGCCCGAGGCCCACCGATTCTATGGCCGTGTTGGAGGCCCATTTAAAGATGGCCCGTAGGAGGCCCATGGATCCTACGGCCCGTAGCAGGGTCAAGGTTACCACGGTCCGTATATGGCCCATGGTTGTTGCGGCCACTAGCAAACCAGGGAAAAAAAGACTAGGAAATAAATAAGCCCGAAACTAACGCTAGGCTATTAAGGCGATTGCAGAGATTACATCCACTGGGCATCAAAATCGCCACCAGTGCAAATATAGGGAACACCCTACACTATACAAAAATGGCTTGTTGTTTTCTTCAGCCGGTGGCTGCATGTTAAGAACAAATTTTGTATCGCAACAAAACAAATTACAACTATAAAACAAAAGGAAGGTTGGCATAAAAGTTAACAGTCTGGAAGATAAATGCACCACCAGAAGTTCAGAAGCTTAGTTCATTTGACCTGACTCTTACGTTTTCATGGTGTATTGTCCGATGGAGCACCATAACCTTCGCCTTCATTTCTCCTAGGCTCCTTAACAACATAGCAAATGCCTGATAGTCTGGTTTCAAAACCATGCATATCTTGACGACATCAAACAATGTTTGTCCTTGTTTCACAAAGGGTCTCTGTTAGGGAACGGACTTGTGTCTGGAGCGCAGATATAACATTGTTTTGAGCTTGCATATCTTGATCATGAGGCAGTTTGGACGAGATTGCCTTAACAACCAACCCAATATTACACAAGAACGTGCTTTTGGCACTGTTAGTGGATAGGTACTGACCCACTGCAGCAAGAGCTGACATTGTGGTTATAGTTTCCTCACCACCTTCAGAAGGTGGCGGTTCCACCATTTTTTTCCATAGCTTGCTGAAAAGTTGAGTTTTTACATTAGTAGTACCAGAACAGAAGATATTAAGGAGGCAGCAAAACCAAACAAAATAGATTTGGTCTATATACAGAACTTATTCTGGTGAACCCATGTAAAATATTAGTTGTATTTTACTGCAAAGTACATAATAAAACCAGGTTCCAAACATATGACCATGTACCATGGCTAATGTATTGTCTATTTCTTCACATTGTATTGACAGCTAAGGATAAAGAGACAAAGTTTATAATACGTAAGCATAGTATGACATCATTCATATCACAAAACAACTAAGAACATACAAACAGGCAATTGTAACGTTGTGTGGGCAAGTCCAGCATGTAACTAGATTACAGGTCAAGATCAAAGGAACATCACTCCTCTCTTTTAAACCTTGTAAGGTGCAATGATATGCTAAGACAATTGTGTATAAAATTGAAAAGAGTAATAGACATTGGCTGCAAACCATGCAGCTGAAGGCACAAGTCAGAGTAAGTAGTAGTTAAAAGGCATGAGAATTAAGGACTTACAACAGTGGCTTTGACTGGTGTAGTCATGCCCTTTGTCTTGCTAGTGTGACAGTCCTTGAAGATTTCCACAGCATTTGGTTCAGGTACTTTTTGGTCCTTGCGGGCTTTCCTCTACATTTGGAACAAGTCAATATAGATCTGATAATATGGTGCAGCGGAAAGAGTGAAACAGCAGCTAATTACAAGAACCTCGCAGTGTGCAATATAGCTACGAGATCCTGTCGTCTGTTGGAATTTCACTTTCATATGGTTGGCCTTGTTCTTTGAATAGTTCACCTACAAGAAGATAGATTTGTGTGGCACATGCGTAAATAGGAATTCAACATGTGATCTGATCACATATATATAATGTACCTGATACTTCGGATCAGACCAGTGTTTAACGAGGCCTCTCCAGTCTTCATCCGATATATTTTCCACTAGAGATGTTTGGGCAAGTTCACTGTTAGCCTTGCCTTCAAAGTGAGTTTTCCTCAAGTTATACCGATACTGTCGCAGAGCAGACTTGAAAACATGGGTGCAAGCTTGTCTGGTTGCATCATCTTGGCTATCCAACTTGAACTTCATCTGTTGAAAATTATGGGAGTCTCATTATAAGCAACCTAGATAGTATTGGACAGAGCAAGACGATATTACTAGTTTCCATACATAGCCATACTTACAGATAAATGGTCAAGGAAGGTGTTGAATTGGGTTTCGTCTTTGTCATTCCTGTACTGAATCCAAGTTGGGACGATACGTACATGACACCTAACGGGAACCGCTGCCTCTGATACTAACTTGGCTGACTCTGTAGCATCACGTGGCCTTTTCAAACCTGCCTCAAAATGGATCTCCATTCTTCCTCCTCTAGATTTAGTTAACCTATCGAGCATTATCCCTGATGTTTGTTTCCTCTTGTGCCTAGGTGCTAGTCCAACAACGAACATAGGAAGTGTTAGTGTGCATCAAACTGTGAGACTACATATAAAGAAGCATGCAACTGTAACTTGACTCCAGCAACTACCTTCTTGCTGTTGAAGCTCACAAAGTTCACCTGATCTTGCCAACTCATCTTGTGTCAAGAGTGCTTCGGAAGTAGTGTCAGGTGGCAAGGGAGCTTGGGAACGTGCTGCTAGCTGAGTTGACCAACGAGTAAATCGTGCAGCTGGTGGTACTGTGGAAGGTGTTGCAACAACTAGGGCTGTCTCTGCTTGTTTGGTGGCAGCTATTTGTTTCTGTTTGGCTTGTTCTGCAGCTCGTGTAGCATGGGATACCCTGTCGGTACAATTTTCCGCTGGACTTTGACTTTCTATTACACCATCAGTACCAGCAGAATCTGCAGGATTCTTCCGCTTCCCTCTCCCTATTGTTCTGTGTTGCTTCCTCTTTCTCTGTGCCATGTTAAGTCAAGCCGACAAGAAAAACTAATAACAATTTAGTTCTTCAGAACAAATTGATGCGTGATATAGATGAACTGAACTTTGATGTTAGACAACCACATGATAGGAGGATGTAATATGTACGAAAAACAGGACGGCATGAGATAACCAGAACTATGATGTGTAAACTAAGCAGGAGACATTTCACTAAATTAGAAGCAATGCAATGGAAGGTAGACACCATATGAAAGATGTTACAAATATCGCTCTGCCAAGTTAACAGTGTCTCCTCATAAATGATGTTTAAACAAATGTGAAGCAGTACAAGAAATAAATCATATGCAAGATGCAAACAACATCACACTACCAAGTTAAAGGTCTCTCGTCATTAGTGCCATTGCATATTGACAGCATTGCATATTCACAGCTTATGATGTGTAAACTAAGGAGAAGGCATTTCAACAAATTAGAAGCAATGAAAGCTAGACACCATATGAAAGATGCAACGAATATCACTCTACCAAGTTAAAACTAAACTATCTCATCATAAGTGCCATTTCAACAAATAAGAAGTAGTACAAGCTAGAAAAGAATGCGAGATGTAACCAATATCACACTCCCAAGTCAAACGTGTCTTATGATAAGTGATTGTTGTAGGTTACACAACAGTATTACTTTGATGTAAGAACATGGTGTAATAAACAGATATTGTATGTTCTAGAAACAGGAACACGTGTCTTAGTCACAAGTATAATGTGTAAAGTAAGCAGATGAAATTCAACAAAATTAGAAGCAATACAAGCTAGACATCATACATAGCATGCAACCACATGTAACAGTGCCAAGTTAGAGGGAGCACCTGTGATGTTGCACTAGGGGAGACGTGCTCATCACCAACACAGCTACGTTGACTGTCTATGCATGTGTTATCTTGGAAATCATCTTGGGGGATGGAGGAGTAGAATCTGTAGAGGCCCTCTGTTTGGAAGGAGCACCTTCATCCGCTCCCTTGCTAACTTCCTTCCGCTTTATTGATTTTGAATTGTCAAGTAAAACCGACAAGAAAAAGCAATAAAATTCACTCTTCAGAACTCATTCGTGCATGATAGTGACAATCACTACTTTGATGTAAGGCAAACACATGATTCCAGGATGTAATAATATGAAAAACAAGACGGCATGGCATATTCACAACTGTTTGTGTAAACTAAGCAGAAACCATTTCAACAAATAAGAAGCAATTCAAGCTAGACACCACATGAAAGATGCAACCAATATGACTCTGCCAAGTTAAAAGCGTCCCATCATAAATGGCATTTCAACAAATTAGAAGCAGTGCATGCTATAAATCATATGAAAGATGCAACTAATATCGCACTGCATATACTAAAGGTGTCTCGTCATATTGATTTATGCGGGATACAAAAAAACAATAGTTTTATGTAAGGACATGCTTAATAGACAGATGTACTATGTACTAAAAACAGGAAGGCATGTCACATTAACAGGTATAATGTATAAACTAAGCAGAATAGCACATGCAATTTAACCAGATTGGAATAATTACAATCTAGACACCATATGCAACATGCAACCACATATCACGCTGCCAAGTTAGAGCAAGCACCTGCGATGCTAGTGTAGGGGAAATGTGGTAATCAACTATAGAGCTACGTTCACTATCTTCATCTAGCCTTGTTGTTTCTTGAGAATCATGTGGGGAGGCTGACGCTGCATTCTTTAAATGAGGATCTTTTATCACAGTAGTCCACTGGCCTGACTGCCTCATCATAAGTGATTGATGAGGGATACACAAGAACATTAGTTTGATGTAAGAACATGGTTAATAGACAGATGTACTAGTATGTACCAAAAACATGAAGGGATGTCATATTCAAAGGTATAGTGTGTAAGCTAAGCAGATGCAATTTAACCAAATTGGAAGCAATACAAGCTAGACATCCGGCTGGAGTGGTGAGCATGATCATCTAGGACCTGAGAGCCTGGTGGGAGGCGGGCTGCTTCGCCACCATCGTGGCTTTTTAGTTGGCTTCCAGGTGATGCATGTCTGTGCTGGGCTTGTCACTGGTTCAACCAATGCCCTGACTAGCTATTTGTCTTCTGGTGCTCCCGGGATGGTGGTTCATGTAAAAAATATCTTTCCTTATCTTGATAAAGATCGACTTCGGCCTTTCGAATACAAGCTAGACACCATATGCAACATGCAACCACATATGACACCGTGAAGTTAAAGCAAGCACCTGGGACGGTAGTTCACGACGAGCGATATCATCAACTCCAGAGCTACGTTTACCATCTCCATCTGTTAAACATCCAACCTTTAAAGCGAAAACACACGTCTTGCCTACCCGTGAAGCAAGCAGGAGCGCCTTCTCTCTTTTCTTTTCTGCTTCTGTGATGGCAGAGTCTGAAATACCCTTGCATAAAAACACAATAGTGAGAGTATGGGTGAAGTGTGTGCAGAACTAGTGCACTATAAAAGTAGCAGATAGCAGGTGGCTGAAAAATAAATAACAGGAGACATATGATAGCTCTACAACATTGCATGGCAAACAAAACTAGATTCTACTCCGTATGATTTTGTAATATATGAGCACAGGAAATGCAGGTACTCCTCCAGCACACCACCACATGTGGTCCTATCAAGATAACAGTCGACTGAAAATAAATAGGTCAGTCGATTTTTTTATGAACCGTCTGATCTATAAGGAACGGGCAGATGGCCTTCGTCTACCTCCCGCCAGTCACTGTTGACGATCTTTCTCGAACCGCCAGCGACCACCGGCCCAGAACCCTGCCTCCGCCGCCCCGCCCTCCCCTCGACCTCACACCACCGCCATGCTTGGCAACTCCCCCAGGCTATCCCTTTAATCCCGGCCGACCTCCAGATCGGGCGCCAGCAGCTCTAGGCCCCACACGCCCCTAAGATAAACACTGAGGCGCTGCTTCCCCGGCGTAATAGGCGGACTAGCGCTTGTTACGCCGGGGAATGATTCCATTAATTGGGAATCAACTGATCAGAAATTGAAATCCAGGGGGGCGATGGACCTCTAGCTAAGGTGAAATAGTATATGAGGAGAAACCTTGTGCATCGCGAGTTACTAGGAACATCTAGTATCAAGAAGAAGCAGTCAACTAGTGTCTTCTGTGGGATGAATACCGTGCAAGCAGACACGTAAGATTTGCACGAATAAGGGAAGAGGAGTACCATTTTCGGTTGCCGGTGTGGTCTCCTCCACATGTCGCGGCGATCTTCTTCTTTTTGCCAGGGGAACTGATGTTTCGGAGGAGGGTGTAGGCTTGGATGAACACATGGCCAAATTGTTGACTGTGCTGTCGTGGCCGTATGTCGGCGGAGGGGAAGCAGATCTGAGGCAGCGAAGGAAGGAGTAGCAGGAACAGCTCCGGTGCGGGGGACGGTGGCGAAGTTGGAGCGGTAGCGGTGAGGCGCAGGACGACGTGGTTGAACTGGCTCGGGTACGGACGGCTCGGCCTCGGCTTCAACTACTAGCTGTGGATGGCGTTGCGGTTGAGGTTGCGGTGGACGACGACGTTGGGGTATCGCCTCCGGCGTAATGGAGGAGGGCGGTGGTTGATGGGTGGGATGGGGTGGCGGATGGAGGACGCCGGGGTTTCACGGCTGGTGGAGAGGTAGTTTTGGCGCCCACGGAGTACGAATGGGAATCGGACCGGGGGGGGCGGGGGGCGGGGGGAGCTAAGGGAGATCCATGTTTCGGTCTGGGACGCGCTTGTTTTTGGCTTTTTTAAACAGATTGGACGCGCTTGTTTGAAATTTGGGGAAAGTACAAACTTTACCCCCCTCTTAAATTTCGGACCTACTGTGCGTCGGGGGTAGGATGGTAATCCCATGTATCCCAAATAGTGGGCGGGAGCAATTTCGGCCGCGCGCATGTGTGCTTAGGCGGCCATTGTGTATGAATGTTTTTCGGAGGCAGTTGCGTGGCGTCTAGATGAAGCTACAAACCTACCCCGGTTTAGACCTTTGGACGTCGGGCCGGTAGGTTTCACGGGTCCGAGTTAGAAAAGTAATTTCCTTCTACTACCAAACATTGGTCTCACGCGGTTTCGGGGGGGGGGGGGGGGGGGGGGGGGGGGGGGGGGGGGGGGGGGGGGGGGGGGGGGGGGGGGGGGGGGGGGGGGGGGGGGGGGGGGGGGGGGGGGGGGGGGGGGGGGGGGGGGGGGGGGGGGGGGGGGGGGGGGGGGGGGGGGGGGGGGGGGGGGGGGGGGGGGGGGGGGGGGGGGGGGGGGGGGGGGGGGGGGGGGGGGGGGGGGGGGGGGGGGGGGGGGGGGGGGGGGGGGGGGGGGGGGGGGGGGGGGGGGGGGGGGGGGGGGGGGGGGGGGGGGGGGGGGGGGGGGGGGGGGGGGGGGGGGGGGGGGGGGGGGGGGGGGGGGGGGGGGGGGGGGGGGGGGGGGGGGGGGGGGGGGGGGGGGGGGGGGGGGGGGGGGGGGGGGGGGGGGGGGGGGGGGGGGGGGGGGGGGGGGGGGGGGGGGGGGGGGGGGGGGGGGGGGGGGGGGGGGGGGGGGGGGGGGGGGGGGGGGGGGGGGGGGGGGGGGGGGGGGGGGGGGGGGGGGGGGGGGGGGGGGGGGGGGGGGGGGGGGGGGGGGGGGGGGGGGGGGGGGGGGGGGGGGGGGGGGGGGGGGGGGGGGGGGGGGGGGGGGGGGGGGGGGGGGGGGGGGGGGGGGGGGGGGGGGGGGGGGGGGGGGGGGGGGGGGGGGGGGGGGGGGGGGGGGGGGGGGGGGGGGGGGGGGGGGGGGGGGGGGGGGGGGGGGGGGGGGGGGGGGGGGGGGGGGGGGGGGGGGGGGGGGGGGGGGGGGGGGGGGGGGGGGGGGGGGGGGGGGGGGGGGGGGGGGGGGGGGGGGGGGGGGGGGGGGGGGGGGGGGGGGGGGGGGGGGGGGGGGGGGGGGGGGGGGGGGGGGGGGGGGGGGGGGGGGGGGGGGGGGGGGGGGGGGGGGGGGGGGGGGGGGGGGGGGGGGGGGGGGGGGGGGGGGGGGGGGGGGGGGGGGGGGGGGTGTGAGAAGATAATGAGACGTGGGGGCAGAGGGTGTGTCACCGCGTGAGGTACGGTGGGTCGAGGTGAGGCCCTTCATTCTGTTTCGTCCTGTGCCACATTGGTCGGCCCGTGATGCATTTAGGAAGACCCATGGATGACTAGTCGTACAAGACAAAGATAGCTGAATTGTGAAGGACTCTATGTCCACTGACAAAGCCGGCTAGGATTTGTAACCCTAGGTTCTCGGACTAAGGTAACCCCTTTATCTCTGATATTACTATTCATCCAACCTAACTTTAAGGGGCATCCTACAGAATGCTCTACTAGAATCATACTCGTCTATTAGGAAGAGAGGTGTGAGACAATGCGTGAGAGACAGGCGTAAAGATAATGTGCGTACATGAGACACGTAGGCAGGTCCATGTATATAGAAAGGGTCGATGAGGATTGTGCGTGTGTATGTTTGCGAGAGGAAGAGTGCTTGTGATAAAGGTTAGTGAAAACATTTGTAAATGGTTACGAGAGGGAGGGAGGGTTATATCTAGAGCATGCGTGCGAGAAAGACACCTCGGGAGAGAGTGTGTGAGCATGTGTGAGAGACCACCGATGGAGAGTGAAACTACACGTAAAAGACTGCTCTACACATTGATTAAAGATATAAATTGTATCCAAATATTAGGATGGGATCATGATATTTGCAATTCGCGTACGGAGCGGTCATTGATCCATCAGACATCTAGATTCTATCGAATTTGAGCATGTCTATGTTATTATTCGACACAATTGATCCACATAGTTAGTATTTTGAACTCCAGACAATGCATCGATTTAGCAATTGAATATAAACGTGAGTATAGTTCAAGTTGTGTGTGTAAAGCACATTATACATACGAAAGTTACACAATGGACATTATAAATAGCTACTACCTATGAACTAGCATACATTTGAATTCAACTTAAGGTCGTTTAAAAAATCGAATTCAACATGAATTCCATTCAATTATTTGAATTTGATATCATGGCATTTGTAAACCATACCTAAATTATTAGGGCACCAATCTTTGCTCTGATTTTGTACATAATAGCATATGTAGTCGTGTACAAAATAGATTCAAATTTAGCTCCTCCATTCCAAAAAAATCGTAGTTATAGGATTTTCAAGTGTCAAATTTTCAAAAAGAAGCGGATAATTTAATGAGGTTTTCAAACATACAAGGTCAAATGGGGGGGGGGGGGGGGGGGGGGGGGGGGGGGGGGGGGGGGGGGGGGGGGGGGGGGGGGGGGGGGGGGGGGGGGGGGGGGGGGGGGGGGGGGGGGGGGGGGGGGGGGGGGGGGGGGGGGGGGGGGGGGGGGGGGGGGGGGGGGGGGGGGGGGGGGGGGGGGGGGGGGGGGGGGGGGGGGGGGGGGGGGGGGGGGGGGGGGGGGGGGGGGGGGGGGGGGGGGGGGGGGGGGGGGGGGGGGGGGGGGGGGGGGGGGGGGGGGGGGGGGGGGGGGGGGGGGGGGGGGGGGGGGGGGGGGGGGGGGGGGGGGGGGGGGGGGGGGGGGGGGGGGGGGGGGGGGGGGGGGGGGGGGGGGGGGGGGGGGGGGGGGGGGGGGGGGGGGGGGGGGGGGGGGGGGGGGGGGGGGGGGGGGGGGGGGGGGGGGGGGGGGGGGGGGGGGGGGGGGGGGGGGGGGGGGGGGGGGGGGGGGGGGGGGGGGGGGGGGGGGGGGGGGGGGGGGGGGGGGGGGGGGGGGGGGGGGGGGGGGGGGGGGGGGGGGGGGGGGGGGGGGGGGGGGGGGGGGGGGGGGGGGGGGGGGGGGGGGGGGGGGGGGGGGGGGGGGGGGGGGGGGGGGGGGGGGGGGGGGGGGGGGGGGGGGGGGGGGGGGGGGGGGGGGGGGGGGGGGGGGGGGGGGGGGGGGGGGGGGGGGGGGGGGGGGGGGGGGGGGGGGGGGGGGGGGGGGGGGGGGGGGGGGGGGGGGGGGGGGGGGGGGGGGGGGGGGGGGGGGGGGGGGGGGGGGGGGGGGGGGGGGGGGGGGGGGGGGGGGGGGGGGGGGGGGGGGGGGGGGGGGGGGGGGGGGGGGGGGGGGGGGGGGGGGGGGGGGGGGGGGGGGGGGGGGGGGGGGGGGGGGGGGGGGGGGGGGGGGGGGGGGGGGGGGGGGGGGGGGGGGGGGGGGGGGGGGGGGGGGGGGGGGGGGGGGGGGGGGGGGGGGGGGGGGGGGGGGGGGGGGGGGGGGGGGGGGGGGGGGGGGGGGGGGGGGGGGGGGGGGGGGGGGGGGGGGGGGGGGGGGGGGGGGGGGGGGGGGGGGGGGGGGGGGGGGGGGGGGGGGGGGGGGGGGGGGGGGGGGGGGGGGGGGGGGGGGGGGGGGGGGGGGGGGGGGGGGGGGGGGGGGGGGGGGGGGGGGGGGGGGGGGGGGGGGGGGGGGGGGGGGGGGGGGGGGGGGGGGGGGGGGGGGGGGGGGGGGGGGGGGGGGGGGGGGGGGGGGGGGGGGGGGGGGGGGGGGGGGGGGGGGGGGGGGGGGGGGGGGGGGGGGGGGGGGGGGGGGGGGGGGGGGGGGGGGGGGGGGGGGGGGGGGGGGGGGGGGGGGGGGGGGGGGGGGGGGGGGGGGGGGGGGGGGGGGGGGGGGGGGGGGGGGGGGGGGGGGGGGGGGGGGGGGGGGGGGGGGGGGGGGGGGGGGGGGGGGGGGGGGGGGGGGGGGGGGGGGGGGGGGGGGGGGGGGGGGGGGGGGGGGGGGGGGGGGGGGGGGGGGGGGGGGGGGGGGGGGGGGGGGGGGGGGGGGGGGGGGGGGGGGGGGGGGGGGGGGGGGGGGGGGGGGGGGGGGGGGGGGGGGGGGGGGGGGGGGGGGGGGGGGGGGGGGGGGGGGGGGGGGGGGGGGGGGGGGGGGGGGGGGGGGGGGGGGGGGGGGGGGGGGGGGGGGGGGGGGGGGGGGGGGGGGGGGGGGGGGGGGGGGGGGGGGGGGGGGGGGGGGGGGGGGGGGGGGGGGGGGGGGGGGGGGGGGGGGGGGGGGGGGGGGGGGGGGGGGGGGGGGGGGGGGGGGGGGGGGGGGGGGGGGGGGGGGGGGGGGGGGGGGGGGGGGGGGGGGGGGGGGGGGGGGGGGGGGGGGGGGGGGGGGGGGGGGGGGGGGGGGGGGGGGGGGGGGGGGGGGGGGGGGGGGGGGGGGGGGGGGGGGGGGGGGGGCTCCAGCTTCATATGCGGGTAGGCAAGACATGTTACATCGCTATAAAGGGTGCAGTGTCAGCAGATGGAGACGGTAAACGTAGCTCTGGAGTTGATGACCTCGCTCGCAATGAACCACCATCCTAGGTGCTTGCTTTAACTTCACGGTGTCATATGTGGTTGCATGTTCCATATGGTGTCTAGCTTGTATTCGAAAGGCCGAAGTCGGTAAGATAAGGAAAGATATTTTTTTACATGAACCACCATCCCCTGAGCACCAGAAGACAAATAGCTAGTCAGGGCACTGGCCGAGCCAGTGACAAGCCCAGCAAAGATAGGCATCACCTGGAAGCCAACTAAAAAGGTGCGATGGTGGCGAAGCAGCCTGCCTCCCACCAGGCTCTCAGGTCCTAGATGATCATGCTCACCACTCTAGCCGTATGTCTAGCTTGTATTGCTTCCAATTTGGTTAAATTGCATCTGCTTAGCTTACACATTATACCATTGAATATGACATGCCTTTCTGTTTTTGGTACATACACATTTGTGTATTAACCATGTTCTACATCAAACTAATGTTCATGTGTATCCCTCATCAATCACTTATGACGTGGCAGGCAGGCAAGGGGACTACTCCTCATTTAAAGAATGCAGCATCAGCCTCCCGACATGATTCTCAAGAAACAGAAATGCTAGATGAAGATAGTGAACATAGCTCTGTAGTTGAATACATCATTTCCCCTACACTAGAATCGCATGTGCTTGCTCTAACTTGGCAGCGTGATATGTGGTTGCATGTTGCATATGGTGTCTAGATTGTAATTCTTCCAATCTGGTTAAACTGCATGTGCTAGTCTGCTTAGCTTATACATTATACATGTTAATGTGACATGACTTCCTGTATTCAGTACATAGTACATCTTTCTATTAATCATGTCCTTACATAAAACTATTGTTTTTTTGTACCCCGCATCAATCAACATGACAAGACACCTTTAGT
>JAAAWM010008283.1:0-13021 GCA_036873465.1 Thinopyrum obtusiflorum
CAGAAAACAGCTCGTACCATAAGTTTCTCGACACAGTTGGACCTGTTCAACGACTGCAGCAGTGGCACACATATCCCACGTGGCCTTCCACCATTGAAACGCCCCACAAGGACCTCAAGACGATCAATAAAGTGTAGGAACTTGTGGATGTCGTACCAGTCAACTTCAGTGCCATTAGTAACAGCCGAGTTGTTACAGAATAACAAACGAGCAGCCTGCTTAACTCTGAAAAAACCTACACGTGCCACCAATTATAAGAAAATATTAGTTAGAAGTAGCATCTTCGTGAGAGATTTGTTGCTACTTCTAAAGTTAAATTGTGATTAGTTAGACAGAATAGGTGGATTAAGAAGTAATCGAGGCAACAAGCAAGAACCAGATACAAAACAAACATGGATGAACAATTGGAACGACGTCGGGGTGGAAGATCGCAGTGAAGATGAGACCAGGTTCTGCTATTTCCATCAACTTTCGTGCGCCAACTTTCAGTCCGTAACACTTGAGAAAGTTTATCCAAGTTCGGCCATAAAAAAAGCAGCGATCTTCTTGGTTCATGAACCCAACTCGGAACTTATATCCATGGCTTGTCTTCACTGTGACCATTAAACTGGTGTATTCAGTTATGGCAAGGCCGAGCATCTTGAGTACATGTGTTCTGGCAGAGCAAATAATGCACTGCAGGAAAAATAATATGAGAACACAATGTATTCCCTATCCAAATCTAGAAATAACTTCCTCCTTCATGTCAGTGTTGACCATCGTACTGGTAGTACCTTTTATCCAAATATAGCAATCCAAATTTCCAAATTAGTCGATAGCATGTTAAAAAAAAGCCCACCCTCCCGGGTAGAAAAGAGGATTCTAGGAACATACTGTGCGCATTTTAAAATCCTGTGTTAGGATGAGAAGGAACAAGTGTGGCGTCTCGTCGAGGGCGCAGAAACCTGTAGGGTCCTCACACTTTGGGCACTACAAATGAAACACACTAGATTCAGTAGGAAGAAAAATGCATCAACGGCGGCGGCTGCCATCCTAGGATTACCCGCGACCAAGGGACTTGGATTTATCCGGGATGGATGAAGAATTCGTACCTGGTTCTCCATGAGAAAACCCTATGCAATCGCCGAGAGGGGGTTTTCTCTGAACAAGCAGACGAGGGAGAAGGGGATTTAGGCCCAGTGAAATATTGCCGCTTCGTCCGTCCAGCTTACTGCTAAAGCTGGAAAGGGGGGTTTGTGATTTGACTGCTCATTGGGCATTACTGCGGCGCTACGACCGGGGTGTGTCTACCGTGCAGTTGTGCACTCTAATTTGTGCATATGGCACGGGGGGGGGGGGGGGGGGGGGGGGGGGGGGGGGGGGGGGGGGGGGGGGGGGGGGGGGGGGGGGGGGGGGGGGGGGGGGGGGGGGGGGGGGGGGGGGGGGGGGGGGGGGGGGGGGGGGGGGGGGGGGGGGGGGGGGGGGGGGGGGGGGGGGGGGGGGGGGGGGGGGGGGGGGGGGGGGGGGGGGGGGGGGGGGGGGGGGGGGGGGGGGGGGGGGGGGGGGGGGGGGGGGGGGGGGGGGGGGGGGGGGGGGGGGGGGGGGGGGGGGGGGGGGGGGGGGGGGGGGGGGGGGGGGGGGGGGGGGGGGGGGGGGGGGGGGGGGGGGGGGGGGGGGGGGGGGGGGGGGGGGGGGGGGGGGGGGGGGGGGGGGGGGGGGGGGGGGGGGGGGGGGGGGGGGGGGGGGGGGGGGGGGGGGGGGGGGGGGGGGGGGGGGGGGGGGGGGGGGGGGGGGGGGGGGGGGGGGGGGGGGGGGGGGGGGGGGGGGGGGGGGGGGGGGGGGGGGGGGGGGGGGGGGGGGGGGGGGGGGGGGGGGGGGGGGGGGGGGGGGGGGGGGGGGGGGGGGGGGGGGGGGGGGGGGGGGGGGGGGGGGGGGGGGGGGGGGGGGGGGGGGGGGGGGGGGGGGGGGGGGGGGGGGGGGGGGGGGGGGGGGGGGGGGGGGGGGGGGGGGGGGGGGGGGGGGGGGGGGGGGGGGGGGGGGGGGGGGGGGGGGGGGGGGGGGGGGGGGGGGGGGGGGGGGGGGGGGGGGGGGGGGGGGGGGGGGGGGGGGGGGGGGGGGGGGGGGGGGGGGGGGGGGGGGGGGGGGGGGGGGGGGGGGGGGGGGGGGGGGGGGGGGGGGGGGGGGGGGGGGGGGGGGGGGGGGGGGGGGGGGGGGGGGGGGGGGGGGGGGGGGGGGGGGGGGGGGGGGGGGGGGGGGGGGGGGGGGGGGGGGGGGGGGGGGGGGGGGGGGGGGGGGGGGGGGGGGGGGGGGGGGGGGGGGGGGGGGGGGGGGGGGGGGGGGGGGGGGGGGGGGGGGGGGGGGGGGGGGGGGGGGGGGGGGGGGGGGGGGGGGGGGGGGGGGGGGGGGGGGGGGGGGGGGGGGGGGGGGGGGGGGGGGGGGGGGGGGGGGGGGGGGGGGGGGGGGGGGGGGGGGGGGGGGGGGGGGGGGGGGGGGGGGGGGGGGGGGGGGGGGGGGGGGGGGGGGGGGGGGGGGGGGGGGGGGGGGGGGGGGGGGGGGTAAATTGCATAAGAAGTCGCAATGAGCTATATATAAATTATTAAAAAAAGAGGGAATGGTCTGACTTGTGGGCCTATTAAGTTGACGCGTATGCAAGTTTTTTTAGTTATTATATACGTCACCAAACGATTCTAGCAGACGTAGACGTTGGATGTCAATCCAATGGCCGTCGTGTTTCTTCAATCTCTGATCTTCTTGCTCCAGCCGCCAAATCCAGCGCCGGCGGGACCACCTGCTCCCGCCTCCCGTGGCCGGCTGTGTGTCGCGGAGGCCTCACCGCCCCCTACTATTGCCACCGTTGTCCAGGCCCTGCGGCGACGGCAGCCTCACACCGCAGCCGAACCAGTGAACCCTCGTACTCCTCTCCGCGCGGGCTTCCACTGTCACGTCTTCCCCGGCTCCCCGTCGTCCCCTTCCAAGACCTCGCCGTCGTCCACCGCCCTGGTGCTCTCGGCACGGCATGGTCAACATGGTCAAGGAACGAATTCCATCGGAAGAGTACTATACGTGGAGAGGCTGACAGCTGGGTCCACGGCGGCCACAAGGAAGTGCTCAGAAGCGAATATCCTGTTTATTGACCACATTGCGAGATGAAGCCACTTTCAGAAGGTTGTGGATGCGCGGGGTGGCACCTGGGCCTTGTCCTGGGGCTTGGCGGCCTCACCCTTGGTTAAATGTAGGCAAAGTAGCACTATTCGAGGCGTGCTTATTACGGTTGAACCTGTATAAGTACTCATACTACTTTCAGCTATGGTTGTTAAGTGCCCCTGCTGGTTTCAGTTAAGGTTGTTAAGTACTCCTGCTGCTTTAACAGCCTGTCGTGTTTCTTCAGTCCTGTCTTCCTCCAGCCGCCAAAACCAAACCAGCGCCGACGTGGCCGCCTGCTTCCGCCTCCCACGGCTGGCTGCACCTCAGCGCACGCATCGCCGCCCCACCGCCTCCGAAATCGTTAACTCCGACGTCCGAGGCCTCGCGCGCGCTTTGGTGCGCTCGCCCCGGCGCCGCCCTCTCGCGTCGTCAACATGGTCAACAAACAACAGGAATCGGCAGAACTACGTGGAGAGGATGACAGTAGGGGCCCACCATGTCAGCGTATGGAAAAATAAAATGCTTCCTCCTAGTGTTTTCCAGACATCTGGGACCCACGACATTGTGAGCGTATATGGTCAATAGACAAGAGAACATCACAAGATCGGCTGACACCTGGGACGTAGTTGCTCGAGCAGTATTTTTTTTGTTATTGTTGAGACGGAGTAGGGTTTGAACTGGGTTGTGGCCCGTCTAGCCCAGGTTTATATTTTATGTTCACCATGTGACCAACCCAGCTATTTTTTCTTTGTGAAAATGAGCCCAGTTTATTTTTTCTGAAGGGGGGGGGGGGGGGGGGGGGGGGGGGGGGGTCGTTTGTTGACGTATATAATAACTAAAAAAAATCTTACATACAAGTCAACTTAATAGGCCCATAACTCAGACCATTCCCTCTTTTTTTAATAATTTATATATAGCTCATTGCGACTTCTTATGCAATTTGTTGCAGTCCGTTTTTTTGGTTGGCCAGGGCCAATTTCGCATATTTCTGTGGATTCCAAACTATTTTTAATACCGAAATGTCAAGCCAGATTTAAAGTACTTTGAAGATATATTTAAATTACGTTCATGCCCAGTGAAATTGGAATCTGAAAATGTGAAAAAATTCAGAAATTATAAAGTAATTGCCAATTTATCATCTGTTTTTAAATTTACAACCCATTTCATATTACTTTCAAGATTTGCAGGCGTCCTGAAAGAGTTGCAGCCCATGAGGGCGTAGAAAAATCAGTAGGCCTGGATTGGGTATTCTCCAGAAAAAATAAACTGGGCTCATTTTCACAAAGAAAAAATAGCTGGGCTGGTCGCATGGTGAACATAAAATATAAACCTGGGCTAGACGGGCCACAGCCCAGTTTAAACTCTGCTCAATCTCAACAATAACAAAAAAATACTGCTTGAGCTACTACGTCCCAGGTGTCAGCCGATCTTATGCTGTTCTCTTGTCTATTGACTATATACGCTCACAATGTCGTGGGTCCCAGATGTCAGGAAAACACTAGGAGGAAGCATTTTATTTTTCCATACGCTGACATGGTGGGCCCTAATGTCATCCTCTCCACGTGCTTCTACCGATTCCTGTTGTTTGTTGACCATGTTGACAACGCGAGAGGGCGGCGCCGCGGAGAGCGCACCAAAGCGCGCGGAGGACGAGGCGAGGCCTCGGACGTCGGCGTTAACGATTTAGGAGACGGTGGGGCGGCGATGCGTGCGCTAAGGCGCAGCCAGCCGTGGGAGGCGGAAGCAGGCGGCCCCGCCAGCGCTGGTTTGGTTTTGGCGGCTGGAGGAAGACATGACTGAAGAAACACGACAGACTGTAAAAGCAGCAGGAGTACTTAACAACCTTAACTGAAACCAGCAGGGGCACCTAACAACCATAGCTGAAAGCAATATGAGTACTTATATAGGTTCAACCGTACAAAGCACGCCTCGAACAGTGCTACTTTGCCTACAGTTAACCAAGGGTGAGGCCGCCAAGCCCCAGGGCAAGGCCCAGGCGCCACCCCGCGCATCCACAACCTTCTGAAAGCGGCTTCATCTCGCAATGTGGTCAATAAACATGATATTTTCTTTAGATCCATGGAAAAGCAGGAACTTAATCTTCTGTCCTATTCTCCAAGATGAACGGGCCATCATTATTTGAGACCACCCATGAATAAGTATCTTTTCACCTCCAAGGGGAATGGAGTAGGTCGACATAAACATCATGCTGTGACCAGGCGCAAGTCTGACCCGACCATGGTCAGGCATCTGTATAGGAACAATAGAACTGGGCAGTTTCTGTTTCAAGAAGATCACAGCTGTAAAACTGTGTATAAGCAATAGTTTATGAACAACATATATAATAGAAAATAGCTCGTACCATAAGTTTCTCGACACAGTTGGACCTGTTCAACGAGTGCAGCTGTGGCACACATATCCCACGTGGCCTTCCACCATTGAAATGCCCCACAAGGACCTCAAGACGATCAATAAAGTGTAGGAACTTGTGGATGTCGTCTGAGTCAACTTCAGTGCCATCAGTAACAACCGAGTTGTTACAGAATAACAAACGAGCAGCCTGCTTAACTCTGAAAAAACCTACACGTGCCACCAATTATAAGAAAATATTAGTTAGAGGTAGCATCTTCGTGAGAGATTCGTTGCTACTTCTAAAGTTAACTTGTGATCAGTTAGACAGAATAGGTGGATTAAGAAGTAATCGAGGCAACAAGCAAGAACCAGATACAAAACTAACATGGATGAACAATTGGAACGACGTCGGGGTGGAAGATCGCACTGAAGATGAGACCAGGTTCTGCTATTTCCATCAACATTCGGTCGCCAACTTTCAGTCCCTAACACTTGAGAAAGTTTATCCAAGTTCGGCCATAAAAAAAGCAGCGATCTTCTTGGTTCATGAACCCAACTCGAAACTTATATCCATGGCTTGTCTTCACTGTTACCATTAAACTGGTGCATTCAGTTATGGCAAGGCTGAGCGTCTTGAGTACATGTGTTCTGGCAGAGAAAGGAATGCACTGCAGGAAAAATAATATGAGAACACAATGTATTCCCTATATCCAAATCTAGAAATACTTTCCTCCTTCACGTCAGTGTTGACCATGGTACTAGTACCTTTTATCCAAATATAGCAATCCAAATTTCCAAATTAGTCGACATCATGTTCAAAAAACCTCACCCTCCCGGATAGAAAAGAGGATTCTAGGAACATACTGTGCGTGTTTTAAAATGCTGTGTTAGGATGAGAAGGAACAAGTGAGGCGTCTCACCGAGGGCGCAGAAACCTGTAGGGTACTCACACTTTGGGCACTGCAAATGAAACACACTAGATTCAGTAGGAAGAAAAATGCATCAACGGCGGCGGCTGCCATCCTAGGAGTATCCGCGACCAAGGGACTTGAATTTATCGGGGATGGATGAAGAATTCGTACCAGGTTCTCCATGAGAAAACCTTATGCAATCGCCAAGCGGGGGTTTTCTCTGAACAAGCAGACAATGGAGAAGGGATTCAGGCCCAGTGAAATATTGCCGCTTCGTCCGGGGGGGGGGGGGGGGGGGGGGGGGGGGGGGGGGGGGGGGGGGGGGGGGGGGGGGGGGGGGGGGGGGGGGGGGGGGGGGGGGGGGGGGGGGGGGGGGGGGGGGGGGGGGGGGGGGGGGGGGGGGGGGGGGGGGGGGGGGGGGGGGGGGGGGGGGGGGGGGGGGGGGGGGGGGGGGGGGGGGGGGGGGGGGGGGGGGGGGGGGGGGGGGGGGGGGGGGGGGGGGGGGGGGGGGGGGGGGGGGGGGGGGGGGGGGGGGGGGGGGGGGGGGGGGGGGGGGGGGGGGGGGGGGGGGGGGGGGGGGGGGGGGGGGGGGGGGGGGGGGGGGGGGGGGGGGGGGGGGGGGGGGGGGGGGGGGGGGGGGGGGGGGGGGGGGGGGGGGGGGGGGGGGGGGGGGGGGGGGGGGGGGGGGGGGGGGGGGGGGGGGGGGGGGGGGGGGGGGGGGGGGGGGGGGGGGGGGGGGGGGGGGGGGGGGGGGGGGGGGGGGGGGGGGGGGGGGGGGGGGGGGGGGGGGGGGGGGGGGGGGGGGGGGGGGGGGGGGGGGGGGGGGGGGGGGGGGGGGGGGGGGGGGGGGGGGGGGGGGGGGGGGGGGGGGGGGGGGGGGGGGGGGGGGGGGGGGGGGGGGGGGGGGGGGGGGGGGGGGGGGGGGGGGGGGGGGGGGGGGGGGGGGGGGGGGGGGGGGGGGGGGGGGGGGGGGGGGGGGGGGGGGGGGGGGGGGGGGGGGGGGGGGGGGGGGGGGGGGGGGGGGGGGGGGGGGGGGGGGGGGGGGGGGGGGGGGGGGGGGGGGGGGGGGGGGGGGGGGGGGGGGGGGGGGGGGGGGGGGGGGGGGGGGGGGGGGGGGGGGGGGGGGGGGGGGGGGGGGGGGGGGGGGGGGGGGGGGGGGGGGGGGGGGGGGGGGGGGGGGGGGGGGGGGGGGGGGGGGGGGGGGGGGGGGGGGGGGGGGGGGGGGGGGGGGGGGGGGGGGGGGGGGGGGGGGGGGGGGGGGGGGGGGGGGGGGGGGGGGGGGGGGGGGGGGGGGGGGGGGGGGGGGGGGGGGGGGGGGGGGGGGGGGGGGGGGGGGGGGGGGGGGGGGGGGGGGGGGGGGGGGGGGGGGGGGGGGGGGGGGGGGGGGGGGGGGGGGGGGGGGGGGGGGGGGGGGGGGGGGGGGGGGGGGGGGGGGGGGGGGGGGGGGGGGGGGGGGGGGGGGGGGGGGGGGGGGGGGGGGGGGGGGGGGGGGGGGGGGGGGGGGGGGGGGGGGGGGGGGGGGGGGGGGGGGGGGGGGGGGGGGGGGGGGGGGGGGGGGGGGGGGGGGGGGGGGGGGGGGGGGGGGGGGGGGGGGGGGGGGGGGGGGGGGGGGGGGGGGGGGGGGGGGGGGGGGGGGGGGGGGGGGGGGGGGGGGGGGGGGGGGGGGGGGGGGGGGGGGGGGGGGGGGGGGGGGGGGGGGGGGGGGGGGGGGGGGGGGGGGGGGGGGGGGGGGGGGGGGGGGGGGGGGGGGGGGGGGGGGGGGGGGGGGGGGGGGGGGGGGGGGGGGGGGGGGGGGGGGGGGGGGGGGGGGGGGGGGGGGGGGGGGGGGGGGGGGGGGGGGGGGGGGGGGGGGGGGGGGGGGGGGGGGGGGGGGGGGGGGGGGGGGGGGGGGGGGGGGGGGGGGGGGGGGGGGGGGGGGGGGGGGGGGGGGGGGGGGGGGGGGGGGGGGGGGGGGGGGGGGGGGGGGGGGGGGGGGGGGGGGGGGGGGGGGGGGGGGGGGGGGGGGGGGGGGGGGGGGGGGGGGGGGGGGGGGGGGGGGGGGGGGGGGGGGGGGGGGGGGGGGGGGGGGGGGGGGGGGGGGGGGGGGGGGGGGGGGGGGGGGGGGGGGGGGGGGGGGGGGGGGGGGGGGGGGGGGGGGGGGGGGGGGGGGGGGGGGGGGGGGGGGGGGGGGGGGGGGGGGGGGGGGGGGGGGGGGGGGGGGGGGGGGGGGGGGGGGGGGGGGGGGGGGGGGGGGGGGGGGGGGGGGGGGGGGGGGGGGGGGGGGGGGGGGGGGGGGGGGGGGGGGGGGGGGGGGGGGGGGGGGGGGGGGGGGGGGGGGGGGGGGGGGGGGGGGGGGGGGGGGGGGGGGGGGGGGGGGGGGGGGGGGGGGGGGGGGGGGGGGGGGGGGGGGGGGGGGGGGGGGGGGGGGGGGGGGGGGGGGGGGGGGGGGGGGGGGGGGGGGGGGGGGGGGGGGGGGGGGGGGGGGGGGGGGGGGGGGGGGGGGGGGGGGGGGGGGGGGGGGGGGGGGGGGGGGGGGGGGGGGGGGGGGGGGGGGGGGGGGGGGGGGGGGGGGGGGGGGGGGGGGGGGGGGGGGGGGGGGGGGGGGGGGGGGGGGGGGGGGGGGGGGGGGGGGGGGGGGGGGGGGGGGGGGGGGGGGGGGGGGGGGGGGGGGGGGGGGGGGGGGGGGGGGGGGGGGGGGGGGGGGGGGGGGGGGGGGGGGGGGGGGGGGGGGGGGGGGGGGGGGGGGGGGGGGGGGGGGGGGGGGGACGAGCAGCCAGCGAACATGGTTGCTGCGGCCAGAGCTTCTGATGCTAGGCGGAGTAAGTAGAGAAGAGGAGAAGCGAACGTTGGATATGTCAGTTTCATTACTTGCAGAGTAGCATAGCACCATATATAGTCATAGTCTAGGTTTGGATTCGAACCAGCTACAGGAGCACGTCTCTCTTTTTTCTAAAATTCAGCAATGTCTCTTTACTGGTACACTAGCTTGTTCTGTACGCCTTCTCAAGTCTTTGATTCCTCCACCTGACATCTGGGACCCACCGGAAGGGTCTCTGTATTTCGTGAAAAAAAAATGTGCCCCCCGCTGACAGGTCGGACCCACCAGCTATCTTCGCACGCAAGGAAGTGCCTCCTTATTACGAACAAAAAAATGAATACTCCCCCTGCCAGCTCGAACCCAGCATCGTGGGAGGCTGACTTGTGGGCCTACCAAGTTGACGGGGACGGAGGGCTTTGTCAACTTAGTCAATATGAACGATTCTAGCTCCAGTTACCGTAACGGCAGTAGTGCTTCTTCAACCTCTGGTCTTCTTGCTCCAGCCGCCCAAACCAGCGTCGGTCGTGCCGCGTGCTCCTGCCTCCCGTGGCCGGCTGTGATGCCACGGAGGCCTCACCGCCCCCTACTACTCCCACCGCTCGCCAGGCCATCCCTCTACTCGCCCACACCCCCTGTTATTCTGCGGCGACGGCAGCCTCACACCGCAGCCGAACCAGTGAACCCTCGTACTCCTCTCCGTGTGGGCATCCACTGCCGCGTCTTCCCTGGATCCGCGTCGTCCCCTTCCTAGGCCTCACTGTCGTCCACCGCCTTGGTGCTCTCGGCGCGGCGTGGTCAATGTGGTCAACGACCGACTTCTATCGGAAGAGTACTGTACATGGAGAGGCTGACAGCTGGGTCCACGGCCGCAGCTGGGTCCACGGCCACAGCTCAGTTTTTTTGTGATTTGCCAAGTAAGTCACTTTGTCAGGCCTGTTGGGCTGCGGGGGGGGGGGGGGGGGGGGGGGGGGGGGGGGGGGGGGGGGGGGGGGGGGGGGGGGGGGGGGGGGGGGGGGGGGGGGGGGGGGGGGGGGGGGGGGGGGGGGGGGGGGGGGGGGGGGGGGGGGGGGGGGGGGGGGGGGGGGGGGGGGGGGGGGGGGGGGGGGGGGGGGGGGGGGGGGGGGGGGGGGGGAGGAGCGAGAGAGTGGGATTGTATTGGAATGAACAAGGGGGTTTTGCTTGCCTTGCAGTTCTGAAGATAGCATTGAGTCCTCATCAGTGTCAACGATCACAGCGTCGGAACAACGTCTACCGAGGGGGAACAACACCGGCAAATAGAGAAGAAACACGATCAATGCAATGCACAATATGATGCATGCTATGACATGGCAATATGAATGTGTTTTGGCTAATGCAACTTAGAACAGATTGGTTTGAGTTCATTTGAATCAAGGATTCAAATGCAAACCCGAAATAAGAGGTCATATTAGTGCATTAACTTGTTTCACCTAAACAGCAAGGTCAAATTGTTCTAACATGCATGAAACCAGTACAGATGGAAAGATTGGATTTTTCTGATCATTTTTCATATATAAATCTTTGCATTTGGAGTTACAGATTAATTTCTATGAATTTTTGAAGTTTGTAGCATTTTCTGGAATTTCCTGTATAAGAATAAATCCAGTAAATGATTTATTGCTTCAGCATCGCGGACTCAGATCAGAAGGGCATAAGGTAAAGGAGTAAAAAGAGCCTTACGTTCCCTTCCACAATCAATTCCCTTACATAACTAAAGCATTTCTAGACTCAACTTTGACCAGTTTGGCTTGGTAATCCTACAGGCAGTCAGGCTCTGATACCAAAGCTGTCAGGACCCCGATTCTAAGTCACACCGATCTAGCCTGTAACACCTCATATCACTTTGCGGCCTCACGCATGGCATTCCCACGGGTGTCGCCTTACCATGGCCCGGGACCGTTTGCGCCTTTTGGCTCACGTATATGATAGTGTCGCTAGCATCCATATGACAGAGACCCGGGCCGACATGACTAGTCGTGAACCCAAAGTGGCACTAACTTATGCGGACAGGCATACATGAATCAACATCGAGCATGTCGGTCAGCAGCGTGTGAATCCGGGCTGTAGCACTGGGCTAACAGGACTCCGGGAACCCGGGCTGTAGCAGGCTAGGCAGGACTCCGGATGTCACCGCGTGACATTTCCTTGAAGGGACAGACATAGGAACGAAGTGAATCACATGCCGGCCAGTCAAGTGTTCCGGAGCAGTAGTGCTAGGCTAGCAGGACTCCGGTGAACCGGGTTGTAGCGGACTACTATGGCTCATGGAAGCACAAGACTACATTTCTCCATAAGAGAGGCTACCAAGGATAAACAACTAGGTTGTCGGATCCCACACATACCAAGCATTTCAATCATACACACAATATGCTCGATATGTGCAAATACAACATGGCATCACAACAAGACTCTACGACTCAGAGTATTTATTTATCAGGCTCCGAGGAGCCAAGTATTACAAACATGGGTCTCATGACCCAACATTCAGAGCATACAAGTCAAAGCACATGCGGAAGCTTAACATGTCTGAGTATAGACATCTACAAATAAAAAGGCTGAGAAGCCTGACTATCTACAAGATCATGCCGAGGGCACAAGATCGTAGCTGAGGTAACAAGCTAAACGTCGAAGTCCACGCGGAACTACTAGTGAGACTGAAGTCTCTCTGCAAAACATAAAATAAGCAAACGTGAGTACAAATGTACGCAGCAAGACTTACATCAGAACTATCTACATATGCATCGGTATCAACAAAGGGGGTGGTGGAGTTTAACTGCAGCAAGCCAGCTTTGACTCAGTGGCTATCCTGAACTACGATTGTAAGTAACTCTTTTCAGGTGGCACACACGAGTCCACATATTCACCATTCAATACACCACTATGGATTCGCTCCCGTCTACCTACGAGAACGCCATCCATAGCACTCAAACTTATCTTGCGCATTTTAGAGTATCCACTTTCACTTGTCTATGAACTGTACAGGCAACCCAGAAGTCCTTTACCGCGGACACGGCTATTCGAATAGATGATGTTAACCCTGCAGGGGTGTACTCCTTCACACACGCTCTCGCCACTTACCACCATGTACACGACGTGTATCTCGGCAACCTTCAAGCGGAAGCCTGGCGAGGGAGTCGGCCACGACCTGACTAACCACACAAGTCTCTAGTCCAGGTTTATCGCCTATTCGGGTTTCATCCGCAAGGAAATCCGGCCGGGGCGACGCTCACGGCCCCAAACGATGTGAGCAGGGTTGCCAAGCCCACCATCCGGGTGCCACTTGGTACACCGTGCCACTGTGCCTAGTCTGTCCCAAGCCCACCTGTACCGGGTGCCACTTGGTAGACTACTAACACTACCTACAAACACCAGAAACTAGTTGCAACTCCTGGACAGAGATCTAGTTGATTAATAAGCCGAGAGGGGCCGAGTTACCGGAACCCAATGTGTGGTAGTAACTGTTCATGGATCACAAACACAAAACTCAAATCCTGAGGACGGCTGCAATGTGACAACCCACCATGTACTCCTACATGGCCTCTCACCGCTACCTTTACCAAATCGTGTTCACACACTTAGCTCTCAACAGTAGGACATGTTCACCACATTCCAATTCATTCCCGATGAATCAGACCTGACTCAACTCTAAGCAATAGAAGGCATGACAAACAAGCATGAATGAGTAGGCACATCAGGGCTCAAACAACTCTTACTCATGCTAGTGGGTTTCAGCTATTTACTGTGGCAATGACAGGTCTTGCAGAGGAAAAGGGGTTCAACTACCGCAGCATGTAACAGTTGAATCGTTGTTGTCCTAATG
>JAAAWM010008284.1:0-13047 GCA_036873465.1 Thinopyrum obtusiflorum
CTCGCCTTGTATGCATGACACAAGACCTTTCTCGAGTTGTTCCTTCAACTTGGCATTTTCCTCCACAAGATGCACATGCTCACAACATGGGTTAGTAGCATTTGCATTATCAATTAAGACCATGTGAGGAAATGTGGCCTTTTCCTTAGTTAGCTTAACTTGGAGTTGAGCATGAGACTCCTTGAGGGTGGCATGAGCACTTTTCAAGACCTTGTGGGCCTTGTCAAGTACATCAAACTCCTCCGTGAGTCTAACATGATCAACCCCAAGTTTAGCCTTCTCGGAAGCTAGAACACGAGACACAACAAGAGCATGATCAAGATCTTTCTTTAGTTTAGCATGACCATCGTTGTGTGACTCCTCAAGAGCCAAACGATGCTCACGCTCTTCCTCAAGAGCATTAGAGAGATCCGATATCTCATCGGCATAGTCACGACTATGACTTTCCATCTTAGTGATGGTTTCTTCATGAGCCTCGATCATGTCATTGGCTTCACCAAGTTGTTCCAAGAGAGCAACGAAATGCTTCTTGGATTTGCCCTTGAGCTTACTCATGAAGGACTCAAATTCATTGATCTCCTCATTAGACCCCTTACCATTATCAAAGTCATCCGTTGAAGGAGGGTTAGGAATAATGGTGGTTTTGATGTTGGGGGTTACCTTGTTGGTGGCCTTAGCCATGAGGCACTTGGCGGTGATGTTCTCGTTAGGTGCATCGAAGAGAGACACCCGAGGAGTTGAGACAATGGCAACGGATGCCATGGCCATTGTTTCACCATCTTCATCATCATCGTCATCCTCACGGTATTCTTCTTGAACCACCAACCCGCGAGAAGGAGTCTTCTTGGTGAAGTTGTTCTTGTTGGGGAAGGACTTGGCTTTGTCTTTTCGAATGAACTTGCCACCATTGTCTTCCCGCTTCTCGTATGGACAATCCGCAACGAAATGGCTGACATTGCCACAGTTGAAACAAGTTCTAACTCGTTGCTTCCCCTTGAGGCCACTTGAGTTGTTCTTGTTGAAGTTGGGTCTTGTAGTCTTCTTACTCCAAAACTGTCTTGAGGCAAGAGCCATGTGCTCATGATAATCATACTTCGTGTCCTCGGGGTTGCTCTCCTCATCTTCCTCTTCTTCTTCTTCTTCCACACTAACCTTGGCCTTCAAGGCAAGATTGGGCTTCTTTGCCCTTTGGGAACGGAGCACCGCATTGTCGGCGGTCTTATCCAAGATGTTCATTGCAACAAACTCATCCAACACTTCACCAGAGGTCATGGAGTGGAGGGGGGGGGGGGGGGGGGGGGGGGGGGGGGGGGGGGGGGGGGGGGGGGGGGGGGGGGGGGGGGGGGGGGGGGGGGGGGGGGGGGGGGGGGGGGGGGGGGGGGGGGGGGGGGGGGGGGGGGGGGGGGGGGGGGGGGGGGGGGGGGGGGGGGGGGGGGGGGGGGGGGGGGGGGGGGGGGGGGGGGGGGGGGGGGGGGGGGGGGGGGGGGGGGGGGGGGGGGGGGGGGGGGGGGGGGGGGGGGGGGGGGGGGGGGGGGGGGGGGGGGGGGGGGGGGGGGGGGGGGGGGGGGGGGGGGGGGGGGGGGGGGGGGGGGGGGGGGGGGGGGGGGGGGGGGGGGGGGGGGGGGGGGGGGGGGGGGGGGGGGGGGGGGGGGGGGGGGGGGGGGGGGGGGGGGGGGGGGGGGGGGGGGGGGGGGGGGGGGGGGGGGGGGGGGGGGGGGGGGGGGGGGGGGGGGGGGGGGGGGGGGGGGGGGGGGGGGGGGGGGGGGGGGGGGGGGGGGGGGGGGGGGGGGGGGGGGGGGGGGGGGGGGGGGGGGGGGGGGGGGGGGGGGGGGGGGGGGGGGGGGGGGGGGGGGGGGGGGGGGGGGGGGGGGGGGGGGGGGGGGGGGGGGGGGGGGGGGGGGGGGGGGGGGGGGGGGGGGGGGGGGGGGGGGGGGGGGGGGGGGGGGGGGGGGGGGGGGGGGGGGGGGGGGGGGGGGGGGGGGGGGGGGGGGGGGGGGGGGGGGGGGGGGGGGGGGGGGGGGGGGGGGGGGGGGGGGGGGGGGGGGGGGGGGGGGGGGGGGGGGGGGGGGGGGGGGGGGGGGGGGGGGGGGGGGGGGGGGGGGGGGGGGGGGGGGGGGGGGGGGGGGGGGGGGGGGGGGGGGGGGGGGGGGGGGGGGGGGGGGGGGGGGGGGGGGGGGGGGGGGGGGGGGGGGGGGGGGGGGGGGGGGGGGGGGGGGGGGGGGGGGGGGGGGGGGGGGGGGGGGGGGGGGGGGGGGGGGGGGGGGGGGGGGGGGGGGGGGGGGGGGGGGGGGGGGGGGGGGGGGGGGGGGGGGGGGGGGGGGGGGGGGGGGGGGGGGGGGGGGGGGGGGGGGGGGGGGGGGGGGGGGGGGGGGGGGGGGGGGGGGGGGGGGGGGGGGGGGGGGGGGGGGGGGGGGGGGGGGGGGGGGGGGGGGGGGGGGGGGGGGGGGGGGGGGGGGGGGGGGGGGGGGGGGGGGGGGGGGGGGGGGGGGGGGGGGGGGGGGGGGGGGGGGGGGGGGGGGGGGGGGGGGGGGGGGGGGGGGGGGGGGGGGGGGGGGGGGGGGGGGGGGGGGGGGGGGGGGGGGGGGGGGGGGGGGGGGGGGGGGGGGGGGGGGGGGGGGGGGGGGGGGGGGGGGGGGGGGGGGGGGGGGGGGGGGGGGGGGGGGGAACACCACGAAGCTTCACCACAATGGAGTATGGCTTCGAGGTGACCTCAACCGTCTAGGGTGCTCAACACCCAAGAGTAACAAGATCCGCTAGGGATAAGTGGGGGGAATCAAATTTCTCTTGGTGGAAGTGTAGATCTGGGCCTTCTCAACCAATCCCGAGCAAATCAACAAGTTTGATTGGCTAGGGAGAGAGATCGGGCGAAAATGGAGCTTGGAGCAACAATGGAGCTTTGGGGGAAAGAGGTAGGTCAACTTTGGGGAAGAAGACCCCTTTATATAGTGGGAAGAACAATCCAACCGTTATCCCACTCACCAGCCCCGCACAGAGCGGTACTACCGCTAGGGAAGGGCGGTACTACCGCTCCGGGCGGTACTACCGCTCGACCCAGCGGTACTGCCGCGCTGCCTGGGGCCCTGACCCCAGGGCGGTACTACCGCCAGGGAAGAGCGGTACTACCGCTCCGGGCGGTACTACCGCTTAGACCCAGCGGTACTGCCGCGCTGCCCAGGGCCCTGTCACCAGGGCGGTACTACCGCTAGGGAAGGGCGGTACTACCGCTTAGAGCGGTACTACCGCCCCTACTACCTCCCTTAGTGCCGCAAAACCCGACACGAAAAATTCGTTCGAGAATCGAGGCGGAAGTAGCCCAGACGCAGGGGGGGGGGGGGGGGGGGGGGGGGGGGGGGGGGGGGGGGGGGGGGGGGGGGGGGGGGGGGGGGGGGGGGGGGGGGGGGGGGGGGGGGGGGGGGGGGGGGGGGGGGTGGACGCGGTACTACCGCTAGGGCAAAGCAGAGCATAGTAAGGGGAAAACAGCAGCTCCAGAGATGCGGAAGGAAAGACGACGGGTGTGATAATGATGTGTACGTGTGATTCCACCCAAGTCTGGGGGGGGGGGGGGGGGGGGGGGGGGGGGGGGGGGGGGGGGGGGGGGGGGGGGGGGGGGGGGGGGGGGGGGGGGGGGGGGGGGGGGGGGGGGGGGGGGGGGGGGGGGGGGGGGGGGGGGGGGGGGGGGGGGGGGGGGGGGGGGGGGGGGGGGGGGGGGGGGGGGGGGGGGGGGGGGGGGGGGGGGGGGGGGGGGGGGGGGGGGGGGGGGGGGGGGGGGGGGGGGGGGGGGGGGGGGGGGGGGGGGGGGGGGGGGGGGGGGGGGGGGGGGGGGGGGGGGGGGGGGGGGGGGGGGGGGGGGGGGGGGGGGGGGGGGGGGGGGGGGGGGGGGGGGGGGGGGGGGGGGGGGGGGGGGGGGGGGGGGGGGGGGGGGGGGGGGGGGGGGGGGGGGGGGGGGGGGGGGGGGGGGGGGGGGGGGGGGGGGGGGGGGGGGGGGGGGGGGGGGGGGGGGGGGGGGGGGGGGGGGGGGGGGGGGGGGGGGGGGGGGGGGGGGGGGGGGGGGGGGGGGGGGGGGGGGGGGGGGGGGGGGGGGGGGGGGGGGGGGGGGGGGGGGGGGGGGGGGGGGGGGGGGGGGGGGGGGGGGGGGGGGGGGGGGGGGGGGGGGGGGGGGGGGGGGGGGGGGGGGGGGGGGGGGGGGGGGGGGGGGGGGGGGGGGGGGGGGGGGGGGGGGGGGGGGGGGGGGGGGGGGGGGGGGGGGGGGGGGGGGGGGGGGGGGGGGGGGGGGGGGGGGGGGGGGGGGGGGGGGGGGGGGGGGGGGGGGGGGGGGGGGGGGGGGGGGGGGGGGGGGGGGGGGGGGGGGGGGGGGGGGGGGGGGGGGGGGGGGGGGGGGGGGGGGGGGGGGGGGGGGGGGGGGGGGGGGGGGGGGGGGGGGGGGGGGGGGGGGGGGGGGGGGGGGGGGGGGGGGGGGGGGGGGGGGGGGGGGGGGGGGGGGGGGGGGGGGGGGGGGGGGGGGGGGGGGGGGGGGGGGGGGGGGGGGGGGGGGGGGGGGGGGGGGGGGGGGGGGGGGGGGGGGGGGGGGGGGGGGGGGGGGGGGGGGGGGGGGGGGGGGGGGGGGGGGGGGGGGGGGGGGGGGGGGGGGGGGGGGGGGGGGGGGGGGGGGGGGGGGGGGGGGGGGGGGGGGGGGGGGGGGGGGGGGGGGGGGGGGGGGGGGGGGGGGGGGGGGGGGGGGGGGGGGGGGGGGGGGGGGGGGGGGGGGGGGGGGGGGGGGGGGGGGGGGGGGGGGGGGGGGGGGGGGGGGGGGGGGGGGGGGGGGGGGGGGGGGGGGGGGGGGGGGGGGGGGGGGGGGGGGGGGGGGGGGGGGGGGGGGGGGGGGGGGGGGGGGGGGGGGGGGGGGGGGGGGGGGGGGGGGGGGGGGGGGGGGGGGGGGGGGGGGGGGGGGGGGGGGGGGGGGGGGGGGGGGGGGGGGGGGGGGGGGGGGGGGGGGGGGGGGGGGGGGGGGGGGGGGGGGGGGGGGGGGGGGGGGGGGGGGGGGGGGGGGGGGGGGGGGGGGGGGGGGGGGGGGGGGGGGGGGGGGGGGGGGGGGGGGGGGGGGGGGGGGGGGGGGGGGGGGGGGGGGGGGGGGGGGGGGGGGGGGGGGGGGGGGGGGGGGGGGGGGGGGGGGGGGGGGGGGGGGGGGGGGGGGGGGGGGGGGGGGGGGGGGGGGGGGGGGGGGGGGGGGGGGGGGGGGGGGGGGGGGGGGGGGGGGGGGGGGGGGGGGGGGGGGGGGGGGGGGGGGGGGGGGGGGGGGGGGGGGGGGGGGGGGGGGGGGGGGGGGGGGGGGGGGGGGGGGGGGGGGGGGGGGGGGGGGGGGGGGGGGGGGGGGGGGGGGGGGGGGGGGGGGGGGGGGGGGGGGGGGGGGGGGGGGGGGGGGGGGGGGGGGGGGGGGGGGGGGGGGGGGGGGGGGGGGGGGGGGGGGGGGGGGGGGGGGGGGGGGGGGGGGGGGGGGGGGGGGGGGGGGGGGGGGGGGGGGGGGGGGGGGGGGGGGGGGGGGGGGGGGGGGGGGGGGGGGGGGGGGGGGGGGGGGGGGGGGGGGGGGGGGGGGGGGGGGGGGGGGGGGGGGGGGGGGGGGGGGGGGGGGGGGGGGGGGGGGGGGGGGGGGGGGGGGGGGGGGGGGGGGGGGGGGGGGGGGGGGGGGGGGGGGGGGGGGGGGGGGGGGGGGGGGGGGGGGGGGGGGGGGGGGGGGGGGGGGGGGGGGGGGGGGGGGGGGGGGGGGGGGGGGGGGGGGGGGGGGGGGGGGGGGGGGGGGGGGGGGGGGGGGGGGGGGGGGGGGGGGGGGGGGGGGGGGGGGGGGGGGGGGGGGGGGGGGGGGGGGGGGGGGGGGGGGGGGGGGGGGGGGGGGGGGGGGGGGGGGGGGGGGGGGGGGGGGGGGGGGGGGGGGGGGGGGGGGGGGGGGGGGGGGGGGGGGGGGGGGGGGGGGGGGGGGGGGGGGGGGGGGGGGGGGGGGGGGGGGGGGGGGGGGGGGGGGGGGGGGGGGGGGGGGGGGGGGGGGGGGGGGGGGGGGGGGGGGGGGGGGGGGGGGGGGGGGGGGGGGGGGGGGGGGGGGGGGGGGGGGGGGGGGGGGGGGGGGGGGGGGGGGGGGGGGGGGGGGGGGGGGGGGGGGGGGGGGGGGGGGGGGGGGGGGGGGGGGGGGGGGGGGGGGGGGGGGGGGGGGGGGGGGGGGGGGGGGGGGGGGGGGGGGGGGGGGGGGGGGGGGGGGGGGGGGGGGGGGGGGGGGGGGGGGGGGGGGGGGGGGGGGGGGGGGGGGGGGGGGGGGGGGGGGGGGGGGGGGGGGGGGGGGGGGGGGGGGGGGGGGGGGGGGGGGGGGGGGGGGGGGGGGGGGGGGGGGGGGGGGGGGGGGGGGGGGGGGGGGGGGGGGGGGGGGGGGGGGGGGGGGGGGGGGGGGGGGGGGGGGGGGGGGGGGGGGGGGGGGGGGGGGGGGGGGGGGGGGGGGGGGGGGGGGGGGGGGGGGGGGGGGGGGGGGGGGGGGGGGGGGGGGGGGGGGGGGGGGGGGGGGGGGGGGGGGGGGGGGGGGGGGGGGGGGGGGGGGGGGGGGGGGGGGGGGGGGGGGGGGGGGGGGGGGGGGGGGGGGGGGGGGGGGGGGGGGGGGGGGGGGGGGGGGGGGGGGGGGGGGGGGGGGGGGGGGGGGGGGGGGGGGGGGGGGGGGGGGGGGGGGGGGGGGGGGGGGGGGGGGGGGGGGGGGGGGGGGGGGGGGGGGGGGGGGGGGGGGGGGGGGGGGGGGGGGGGGGGGGGGGGGGGGGGGGGGGGGGGGGGGGGGGGGGGGGGGGGGGGGGGGGGGGGGGGGGGGGGGGGGGGGGGGGGGGGGGGGGGGGGGGGGGGGGGGGGGGGGGGGGGGGGGGGGGGGGGGGGGGGGGGGGGGGGGGGGGGGGGGGGGGGGGGGGGGGGGGGGGGGGGGGGGGGGGGGGGGGGGGGGGGGGGGGGGGGGGGGGGGGGGGGGGGGGGGGGGGGGGGGGGGGGGGGGGGGGGGGGGGGGGGGGGGGGGGGGGGGGGGGGGGGGGGGGGGGGGGGGGGGGGGGGGGGGGGGGGGGGGGGGGGGGGGGGGGGGGGGGGGGGGGGGGGGGGGGGGGGGGGGGGGGGGGGGGGGGGGGGGGGGGGGGGGGGGGGGGGGGGGGGGGGGGGGGGGGGGGGGGGGGGGGGGGGGGGGGGGGGGGGGGGGGGGGGGGGGGGGGGGGGGGGGGGGGGGGGGGGGGGGGGGGGGGGGGGGGGGGGGGGGGGGGGGGGGGGGGGGGGGGGGGGGGGGGGGGGGGGGGGGGGGGGGGGGGGGGGGGGGGGGGGGGGGGGGGGGGGGGGGGGGGGGGGGGGGGGGGGGGGGGGGGGGGGGGGGGGGGGGGGGGGGGGGGGGGGGGGGGGGGGGGGGGGGGGGGGGGGGGGGGGGGGGGGGGGGGGGGGGGGGGGGGGGGGGGGGGGGGGGGGGGGGGGGGGGGGGGGGGGGGGGGGGGGGGGGGGGGGGGGGGGGGGGGGGGGGGGGGGGGGGGGGGGGGGGGGGGGGGGGGGGGGGGGGGGGGGGGGGGGGGGGGGGGGGGGGGGGGGGGGGGGGGGGGGGGGGGGGGGGGGGGGGGGGGGGGGGGGGGGGGGGGGGGGGGGGGGGGGGGGGGGGGGGGGGGGGGGGGGGGGGGGGGGGGGGGGGGGGGGGGGGGGGGGGGGGGGGGGGGGGGGGGGGGGGGGGGGGGGGGGGGGGGGGGGGGGGGGGGGGGGGGGGGGGGGGGGGGGGGGGGGGGGGGGGGGGGGGGGGGGGGGGGGGGGGGGGGGGGGGGGGGGGGGGGGGGGGGGGGGGGGGGGGGGGGGGGGGGGGGGGGGGGGGGGGGGGGGGGGGGGGGGGGGGGGGGGGGGGGGGGGGGGGGGGGGGGGGGGGGGGGGGGGGGGGGGGGGGGGGGGGGGGGGGGGGGGGGGGGGGGGGGGGGGGGGGGGGGGGGGGGGGGGGGGGGGGGGGGGGGGGGGGGGGGGGGGGGGGGGGGGGGGGGGGGGGGGGGGGGGGGGGGGGGGGGGGGGGGGGGGGGGGGGGGGGGGGGGGGGGGGGGGGGGGGGGGGGGGGGGGGGGGGGGGGGGGGGGGGGGGGGGGGGGGGGGGGGGGGGGGGGGGGGGGGGGGGGGGGGGGGGGGGGGGGGGGGGGGGGGGGGGGGGGGGGGGGGGGGGGGGGGGGGGGGGGGGGGGGGGGGGGGGGGGGGGGGGGGGGGGGGGGGGGGGGGGGGGGGGGGGGGGGGGGGGGGGGGGGGGGGGGGGGGGGGGGGGGGGGGGGGGGGGGGGGGGGGGGGGGGGGGGGGGGGGGGGGGGGGGGGGGGGGGGGGGGGGGGGGGGGGGGGGGGGGGGGGGGGGGGGGGGGGGGGGGGGGGGGGGGGGGGGGGGGGGGGGGGGGGGGGGGGGGGGGGGGGGGGGGGGGGGGGGGGGGGGGGGGGGGGGGGGGGGGGGGGGGGGGGGGGGGGGGGGGGGGGGGGGGGGGGGGGGGGGGGGGGGGGGGGGGGGGGGGGGGGGGGGGGGGGGGGGGGGGGGGGGGGGGGGGGGGGGGGGGGGGGGGGGGGGGGGGGGGGGGGGGGGGGGGGGGGGGGGGGGGGGGGGGGGGGGGGGGGGGGGGGGGGGGGGGGGGGGGGGGGGGGGGGGGGGGGGGGGGGGGGGGGGGGGGGGGGGGGGGGGGGGGGGGGGGGGGGGGGGGGGGGGGGGGGGGGGGGGGGGGGGGGGGGGGGGGGGGGGGGGGGGGGGGGGGGGGGGGGGGGGGGGGGGGGGGGGGGGGGGGGGGGGGGGGGGGGGGGGGGGGGGGGGGGGGGGGGGGGGGGGGGGGGGGGGGGGGGGGGGGGGGGGGGGGGGGGGGGGGGGGGGGGGGGGGGGGGGGGGGGGGGGGGGGGGGGGGGGGGGGGGGGGGGGGGGGGGGGGGGGGGGGGGGGGGGGGGGGGGGGGGGGGGGGGGGGGGGGGGGGGGGGGGGGGGGGGGGGGGGGGGGGGGGGGGGGGGGGGGGGGGGGGGGGGGGGGGGGGGGGGGGGGGGGGGGGGGGGATCAACTCCAAGTGAAGCTAACCAAGGAGAAAGCCACCTTTACTCATATTGTATTAATTGATCATGCAAATGCTACTAACCGTGTTGTGAGCATGTGCATCTTGTGGAGAAGAATGCCAAGTTGAAGGAGCAACTTGAGAAAGGCCTTGTGACGTGCATACAAGGTGAGAAGAACCTCAATGACCTTTTGAGAAATCAAAAGGAAGTTGTGGCAAAAGAGGGAGTTGGGTTTGCACCCAATTCCAAGAAAAAGAAGAAGAACGACAAGACCAAACGACCTCCCCCTCTCAAGCAAACTTTTGTGAAGGAGGGAGAGGGTGCTCCAAAGGAGAAGAAGAACAATGTTAAGGGTGGTAATGTCAAAAAGGGCAATGCCACCCCTTCCAACAAAGCCGGTGACTTTAACCCTTCTTATGTGCTGTGACGTGCTAGTGATGGTCATGTTTATGCTAAATTTGTTGGTTCTTCTTATGAGTACATTGAATGGTCCATTTGGGTTACTAAGACCCTTGTTACTAACATCAAAGGACCCATTACAAAATGGGTACCTAAAACCAAGCATTGATCTCTTGTAGGTGTTTGCTTCCGGTGGGGGATCATGGTTGCTCGATAGCGGAGCCACAAATCATATGATCGGAAGCAAGGACTTGGTGGTGGACGTGCACAAGATCCCATCTATGCCCACCAACATCAAGTGGGGTGATGCCTCATCTTCTAAGGTATTGGGTCTTAGCAAGGTTGTCATTTCTCATGATCTCACGATCGAGAAAGTCATGCTTGTTGAGTCCCTTGCATACAAACTACTTTCCATTCGTCAACTTGCACTCATGGGCTTTGCCACATTCTTTGATATTGATACCGTGGCCCTCTTGTGGATCAAGAATCTTAAAGTAGCCTTTGTTGGGCATGTCGAGAACGGTCTTTATGTGATTAACTTTTCGGAGCGACCCACTAAGACCGCGACATGCCTAATGGCTAAAGTTGATGTGGGGTGGCTTTGGCATCACCGTTTAGCCCACGTCAATATGAGATCTTTGCAAAGTCTTCTCAAGGGGGACCATGTTCGTGGACTAACAAATGTTAGTTTTGCTAAATATCGTGTTTGCAGTGCTTGTATCGAAGGAAAGCTTCATGAGAAGACTCACCCTCCCACTACTATCATCTACTCGAAGAGACCCTTGGAGCTCCTTCACATGGATTTCTTTGGGCCTCCATCCTTTGATATTCTTGGGGGTAGAAAGTATTGCTTAGTGATTGTGGATGATTATTCAAGATATACTTGGGTATATTTCTTCAAGAGGAAGAGTGAGACCCAACAAACCGTCATCGACTTTGCAAATGAAGCTCAACGTCAACGCGATGCAAAGATCTTGACAATAAATAGTGACAACAACACTGAGTTCAAGAACTACACATTGGATGAGTTTCTTAGTGATGAGGGGATCAAGCATCAATACTCTGCACCTTACACCCCTCAACAAAATGGTGTCGCAGAGAGGAAGAACCGGGCATTGATGGATGCGGCAAGGACCATGATGGCGGAGTTCAAGTCTCCTTGCAACTTTTGGGCCGAAGCCATCAACACTGCATGTCATGCGAAATTTGATTGCCCCCACTAATCCCTTGCGGATCTTGTTACTATTGGGTTTTTGAGCACCCTAGACGGTTGAGGTCACCGCAGAGCCATATTCCATTGTGGTGAAGCTTCATGGTGTTGTTGGGAGCCTCCAATTAAGTTGTGGAGATTGCCCCAACCTTGTTTGTAAAGGTTCGGTCGCCGCCTCCAAGGGCACCAATAGTGGAATCACAGCATCTCGCATTGTGTGAGGGCGTGAGGAGAATATGGTGTCCCTAGTGGCTTCTTGGGGAGCATTGTGCCTCCACACCGCTCCAACAGAGACGTACTTCCCCTCAAAGGGAAGGAACTTCGGTAACACATCCTCGTCTTCATCGACTCCACTCTTGGTTATCTCGTACCTTTACTTTTGCAATCTTATATTATGTTGCATCTCTTTCTTGCTTGTGTGCTTGTTGTTGTTGCATCATATAGGTTGCTCACCTAGTTGCACATCTAGACAACCTACTTTGATGCAAAGTTTAAATTGGTAAAGAAAAGCTAAAAATTGTTAGTTGCCTATTCACCCCCCTCTAGTCAACTATATCGATCCTTTCAATTGGTATCAGAGCCTCGTCTCTTTATTAAGGACTTTGCCATTCGAAGAGTATGGTTGACACCGTAGACGGTGAGGAGGAGCAACCCGGTGTGATTCCGTCCTCGTCTACGGCCGATGGGGCATCCCCGGTCTCACGTGAGGAATTCAATGTGGCTTTGGACACATTCAAAACCTCCATGACCACCGAGGTCAAAGGCATGTTCAAAGAATTCCTTGATGGTCTTAAATTATCCACCGCACCCTTGGAAGTGGTTGCTCCCACTAACAAGGTGGCGGATGCCAACTCCGATAAGGGGGAAGCTTCTAGTGAAAAGGTCCCTTTGCCTAGTGGTAAAAGTGGTAATGGCCTCATGTTGAACCTCCTCTCACTTATGGAGGACCAATTCCCTCCACGCATTTAAATCATGCGGGTTCTCCCCCCAAGATTGTGAAGAATGAGGATTTTGATTATTGGGTTTATCGCTTTAAACGTCACTTAAACCATGTTAATACTAACCTTTGGAGAATCATTGAGGAAGGTTTCTATCCGCATGATCGAAGCAACTTCACCCCTAGAGAAGCCGTGGATAATCAATTCAATGAGAATGCTCTCTTCATCATCCAAGATTCAATTCCACCCCAAGACATTGTGCACCTCCGACCCTTCACCGTGGCCAGGGAAGCATGGCACCATGTTGTTTCCCTCTACAAGGGAAGCACAATCATTCAATGCTCCAACTATGAAGTGGTGCAAGATGAAGCCGATGATTTTGCAATGAATGAAGATGAAGAACCTCGTGAGCTCTACCGGTGATTAACCACTCTCGCGGTCTCACTCCGAGATCATGGGAGCAAGGATACGGATGACAATTGGATCAAGCGCAAGTTTCTCAAGGCCATATGCCCTACCACAAGGCCATGTCCTCCATCATATGTCAAAGGCCGGACTTCCGCACCTTGTCCTCAAGTGAAGTGTTGGATAAGTTTGTGGCAATGAGGATCTTGGACAAGACCGCCGACAATGCGGTGTTGTGTTCTCAAAGAGCAAAGAAGCCCAACCTTGCCTTCATGGCCAAGGTTATTGTGGAGGAAGAGGATGAAGAGGAAGAAGAGGAGAGCAACCCCGAAGATACTAAGTATGACTACCATGAGCACATGGCTCTTGATTCAAGGCAATTTTGGAGCAAGAAGAACACAAGGCCCAACTTCAACAAGAACAACTCAAGTGGCTTCAAGGGAAAGCAACGTGTGAGAACATGCTACAATTGTGGCAATGTGAGCCATTTTGTTGCGGAGTGTCCTTACGAAAAGAGGGAAGACAATGGTGGCACGCTCATCCGAAAAGACAAAGCCAAGTTCTTCCCCAACAAGAACAACTTCACCAAGAAGACTCAAACTAAAGGGTTGGTGGCTCAAGAAGAATACCATGAGGATGATGATGATGATGAAGATAGTGAAGCCATGGCCATGGCCTCCGTTGCCATTGCCACACCTCCACAGGTGTCACTCTTCGACTCACCCAACGATAACATCACTGCCAAGTGCCTCATGGCTAAAGCCACCAACAAGGTAACCCCCAATAACAAAACCACCATCATTACTAATCCCTCCTTGATGGATTGCATTGATGAAAGTGAGGGGTCTAATGAGGAAGTAAATGAATTTGAGTCTTTTATGAGTAAGCTCAAGGGCAAATCCAAGAAGCACTTCGTTGCTCTCTTGGAACAACTTGGTGAAGCCAATGACATGATCGAGGCTCATGAAGAAACCATCTCTAAGATGGAAGGTCATAGTCATGACTATGCCGATGAGATATCGGATCTCTCTAATGCTCTTGAGGAAGAGCGTGTGCATCGTTTGACTCTTGAGGAGTCACACAATGATGA
>JAAAWM010008285.1:0-13051 GCA_036873465.1 Thinopyrum obtusiflorum
AAATAGGCAAAAAAACAGCAATTTGGGCTGGGCCTCCGGTTAATAGGTTAGTCTCAAAAATAATATAAAAGTGTATAACAAAGCCCATTAATCATCCAAAACAGAATATAATATAGCATGGAACAATCAAAAATTATAGATACGTTGGAGACGTATCAAGCATCCCCAAGCTTAATTCCTGCTCGTCCTCGAGTAGGTAAATGATAAAAACATAATTTTTGATGTGGAATGCTACTTTAACGTAATTTCAATGTAGTTCTTCTTATTGTGGTACGAATGTTCAGATTCGATATGATTCAAGACAAAAGTTTAATATTGACATAAAAACAATAATACTTCAAGCATGCTAACCAAGCAATTATGTCTTATCAAAATAACATAGCCAAAGCAAGTTATCCCTACAAAATCATATAGACTGGCTATGCTCCATCTTCCCCACACAAAATATTCATATCATGTACAACCCCGGTTTTAGCCAAGCAATTGGTTCATACTTTTTAACGCGCTTCAGCCTTTTCAACTTTTACGCAATACATGAGCGCAAGCCATGGATATAGCACTATGGTGGAATAAGGTATAATGATTGGGGTTATGTGGGAAGACAAAAAAAGGAGAAAGTCTCACATCGATGAGGCTAATCAACGGGCTATGGAGATGCCCATCAATTGATGTAAATGCAAGGAGTAGGGATTTCCATGCAACGGATGCACTAGAGCTATAAGTGTATGAAAGCTCAAAAAAAGAAACTAAGTGGGTGTGCATCCAACTTGCTTGCTCATGCAGACCTCGGGCATTTGAGGAAGCCCATCATTGGAATATACAAGCCAAGTTCTATAATGAAATTTCCCACTAGTATATGAAAGTGACAAAAATGAGAGACTCTCTATCATGAAGATCACGGTGCTACTTTGAAGCACAAGTGTGGTAAAAGGATAGTAACATTGTCCCTTCTCTCTTTTTCTCTCATTATATATATATATTTTTTTTTATTTGGGCCTTTTCTCTTTTTTTATGGCCTCTTTTTTTTAGTCTGGAGTCTCATCCCGACTTGTGGGGGAATCATGGTCTCCATCATCCTTTCCTCACTTGGGACAATGCTCTAATAATGATGATCATCACACTTTTATTTACTTACAACTCATGAATTACAACTCGATACTTAGAACAAGATATGACTCTATGTGAATGCCTCCGGCGGTGTACCGGGATATGCAATGAATCAAGAGTGACATGTATGAAGGAATTATGAACGGTGGCTTTGCCACAAATACAATGTCAACTACATGATCATGCAAAGCAATATGACAATGATGGAGCGTGTCATGATAAACAAAATGGTGGAAAGTTGCATGGCAATATATCTCGGAATGGCTATGGAAATGCCATAATAGGTAGGTATGGTGGCTGTTTTGAGGAAGATATAAGGAGGTTTATGTGTGATAGAGCGTATCATATCACGGGGTTTGGATGCACCGGCGAAGTTTGCACCAACTCTCAAGGTAAGAAAGGGCAATGCACGGTACCGAAGAGGCTAGAAAATTGCGGAAAGGTAAGTGTGTGTATAATCCATGGACTCACATTAGTCATAAAGAACTCATATACTTATTGCAAAAAATTATTAGCCCTCGAAGCAAAGTACTACTACGCATGCTCCTAGGGGAAGGGTTGGTAGGAGTTAACCATCGCGCGATCCCGACCGCCACACAAAGGATGACAATCAACAAATACCTCATGCTCCGACTTCGTTACATAACGGTTCACCATACGTGCATGCTATGGGAATCACAAACTCCAACACAAGTATTTCTCAATTTCACAATTACTCAACTAGCACAACTATGATATTACCACCTTTATATCTCAAAACAATTATCAAGCATCAAATTTCTCATGATATTATAATTAAAGCAAATTGCCATGCTGTTTTAAGACTCTCAAAATAATATAAGTGAAGCATGAGAGATCAATAATTTCTATAAAATACAACCACCGCCGTGCTCTAAAAGGTATAAGTGAAGCACTAGAGCAAAAACTATATAGCTCAAAAGATATAAGTGAAGCACATAGAGTATTCTAATGAATTACGATGTGTGTGTGTCTCTCTCAAAAGGTGTGTACAGCAAGGATTATTGTGGTAAACTAACAAATAAAGACTCAAATAATACAAGACGCTCCAAGCAAAACACATATCATGTGGTGAATAAAAATATAGCTCCAAGTAAAGTTACCGATGGAAGTAGACGAAAGAGGGGATGCCTTCCGGGGCATCCCCAAGCTTTGGCTTTTTGGTGTCCTTAGATTATCTTGGGGTGCCATGGGAATCCCCAAGCTTAGGCCCTTGCCACTCCTTGTTCCATAATCCATCAAATCTTTTACCCAAAACTTGAAAACTTCACAACACAAAACTTAGCAGAAAATCTCGTGAGCTCCGTTAGCGAAAGAAAACAAAACACCACTTCAAGGTACTGTAATGAACTCATTCTTTATTTATATTGGTGTTAAACCTACTGTATTCCAACTTCTCTATGGTTTATAAACTCTTTTACTAGCCATAGATTCATCAAAATAAGCAAACAACACACGAAAAACAGAATCTGTCAAAAACAGAACAGTCTGTAGTAATCTGTAACTAACGCAAACTTATGGAACTCAAAAAACTCTACCAAAATAGGACGGCCTAGACAATTTGTTTATTGATCAGCAGCAATTGGAATCAATATTTTATAATGTTCTGGTGATTTTTAACAATTGTTTTTGTGAACAGAAAGTTTCTGGAATTTTCAGCAAGATCAAATAACTATCATCCAAGAAGATCCTATAGGTTTAACTTGGCACAAACACTAATTAAAACATGAAAACAAATCTAACACGCCCCTAGCTAGGCATAAAAGCAAGGATAGATCTAGGTATTGCCATCTTTGGTTTTAGGGAAGAAAAGAGCAAACTTATTATCTATGGAATTAATCTTTCTATTTTGATAAAGCGCATGGCTATTAATGGTAGAAGAAAGATTAAGCACGTTACGAAAATTTGCATCTAAGCTAGCCTTCATCTCTTTAATAGATTCGTTTTGGTAGGAGAGCAAAAGAGATGTAGATTCAACTTTCTCATTATGGGGTGCCCAAATATGGTCTTCATCTTTTCATAAGTATCTACGGCATCCCCTTCAAGAAAACCTTCTTCAAAAATAGAATCTAAGAAATGCTTAAATGAAGAAGGTAGGGCAACATAAAAGCTCTTTAAGTAAATTTCAATTTGGTATTGGGGCACATAGCTAGCCCGGATCCTTAATAGTATATCCCAAGCATCTTTCAAAGATTCATCGAGTAAATAACGAAAAATTCCAGAATCAACTTCATCAAAATTATTAAGACTCTCATTGACAACTCCGGCAGGTTTTTCCCTAGCATTATTTATGAGTTTAGATAGAATAGAAGGATCGTCCAAAGCACTAAAACTCGGGAGAGAACTCCCAACTCTTTTTGGTTCTGACATGGCGAAGGAAAGGCGAGCGGAAAAGAGAGGGCGAATAAAACGGCAAGGGTGAAGTGGGGGAGAGGAAAACGAGAGGCAAATGGCAAATAATGTAATGCGAGGGAGATGAGTTTGTGATGGGTACTTAGTATGTCTTTACTTGTGCGTAGACTCCCCGGCAACGGCGCCAGAAATGGCTCGTTGACGGGAGTCAAATCTTGACTTGACTTGACTTGGCGTAGATCTCCCCGGCAACGGCACCAGAAATCCTTCTTGCTACCTCCTGAGCACTGCGTTGGTTTTCCCTTGAAGAGGAAAGGGTGATGCAGTAAAGTAGCGTAAGTATTTCCCTCAGTTTTTAAGAACCAAGGTATCAATCCAGTAGGAGACCACGCTCGAGTCCCATGCACCTACACAAACAAATAAGAACCTGGCAACCAACGCGATAAAGGGGTTGTCAATCCCTTCACGGTCACTTACGAAAGTGAGATCTGATAGATATGATAAAGTAATATTTTTGGTATTTTTATAGTAAAGAGAAATAAAGATGCAAAGTAAAATAAACGGCAATGGAAATAGCTAAGTGTTGGAAGATTAATATGATGGAAAATAGACCCGAGGGCCATAGGTTTCACTAGTGGCTTCTCTCAAGAGCATAAGTATTATGGTGGGTGAACAAATTACTGTTGAGCAATTGATAGAATTGAGCATAGTTATGAGAATGGGGGGGGGGGGGGGGGGGGGGGGGGGGGGGGGGGGGGGGGGGGGGGGGGGGGGGGGGGGGGGGGGGGGGGGGGGGGGGGGGGGGGGGGGGGGGGGGGGGGGGGGGGGGGGGGGGGGGGGGGGGGGGGGGGGGGGGGGGGGGGGGGGGGGGGGGGGGGGGGGGGGGGGGGGGGGGGGGGGGGGGGGGGGGGGGGGGGGGGGGGGGGGGGGGGGGGGGGGGGGGGGGGGGGGGGGGGGGGGGGGGGGGGGGGGGGGGGGGGGGGGGGGGGGGGGGGGGGGGGGGGGGGGGGGGGGGGGGGGGGGGGGGGGGGGGGGGGGGGGGGGGGGGGGGGGGGGGGGGGGGGGGGGGGGGGGGGGGGGGGGGGGGGGGGGGGGGGGGGGGGGGGGGGGGGGGGGGGGGGGGGGGGGGGGGGGGGGGGGGGGGGGGGGGGGGGGGGGGGGGGGGGGGGGGGGGGGGGGGGGGGGGGGGGGGGGGGGGGGGGGGAAGAAGTACGTCGGTGGAGCAACGTGGGCCCCACGAGGGTGGAGGGCGCGCCTGGGGGGGGGTAGGCACGCCCCCTGCCTCGTGCTCTCCTGGTTGATTTCTTGACATGGACTCCAAGTCCTCTGGATCACGTTCGTTCCGAAAATCACGTTCTCGAAGGTTTCATTCCGTTTGGACTCCGTTTGATATTCTTTTTCTGCGAAACACATAAATAGGCAAAAAACAGCAATTTGGGCTGGGCCTCCGGTTAATAGGTTAGTCCCAAAAATAATATAAAAGTGTATAACAAAGCCCATTAATCATCCAAAACAGAATATAATATAGCATGGAACAATCAAAAATTATAGATACGTTGGAGACGTATCACCGCGCTACGACGGCGCGGCAGATCTGGTGGCCTTCCTGCAAGCGTATGAGGAAGCCATCCTCAAGGCCGGAGGCGACGACAAGGTCATGGCCAACTGGCTCCCCATGGCCCTGACCGGTGTGCCGCACGCCTGGCTGCTCAAGCTCCCCGGATCCACAGTGGCATCTTGGGAGGAGCTGCGCGATCTCTTCGTCGCGCGCTTCACGGCGCCGGCACCCCACGCGATCGCGGCCCTCCTCGGCGGCTCGCAAGCACCGCCCTCGGACCGCCACATCAAGTTGTTCCTCCGCGAGATCGGCGCCGCTTCCAATCTCCCAGGGGCTCCGCTGGGCTGGGCCGCGCCCGAGGCCAACCTGACCTTCGACTCAGGGGATCATCCCATCTCCCCCGCCAGCTCGGGTATGCTCCCAATGCTTTGCACTCCCACCATCTGCAACGTGGCCGTCACCAAGACCCTCATCGATGGTGGCGCCGGCCTCAACGTGCTCACCGTGGAAGCCTTCGTCCTCCTTCACGTACCGCTCGAGCGGCTCCGCCTCAGCAAGCCCTTCTCAGGAGTTGGCGGTGACACCGCCCACTCCCTGGGGCAGATCCGCCTTCCTGTCACCTTCGGCACGCGCGATAATTACCGCACCGGTCTGGTCGACTTCGACATCGCCTGCATTGGCCTCCCGTACAACGCCATCCTCGGGTACCTGGCTCTGGCCCAGTTTATGGCAGCAACCCATCCGGCTTACAACCTCATGAAGATTCCTGGGAGCAAGGGAGTCCTCACCGTCGAGGGGGACACCAAGGAGGCTCTGCTGGCGCTCAAGCTTGCTTTCAAGACCGCCGCGGCGGCGCAGCCCACCGGCATAGGCACCTCCGAGGCCAAGGGAGCTGCACCAACCAAGAAGAAGTAGCTGTTCACCCAAGACAAGGCAGAAACCAAGCAGGTGCCCGTCGATGAGGACGGGTCCTCAGGAGCCACCTTTACCATAGGTGCCGACCTCGACCCTGACCAAGAGGAAGCGTTGATGAAGTTCTTGCGCGCAAACAAGGAGATATTCGCATGGGAACCTAAGCAACTGGTGGGGGTCCCGAGAGAGGTGATTCAGCATCACTTAAGGGTGTGCCCCAACGTACGCCCTGTGAAGCAGCGGGCAAGACGACAGTCCCCGGAGAAGCAGGCCTTCATCGTCCAAGAAACCCGCAAGCTGGAGGCGGCGGGTGCCATTCGCGAAGTTCGGTACCCCGAGTGGCTGGCAAACCCCGTTGTTGTGCCGAAGAAAGGCGGGAAGGAGCGCATGTGTGTCGACTTCACCAACCTCAACAAAGCCTGCCCCCAAGATCCGTTCCCACTTCCACGCATCGACCAAATCGTCAACTCCACCGCAGAGTGCGATTTGTTGTGCTTCCTAGATGCGTTCTCGGGCTACCACCAGATCAAGATGGCGGTAGAAGATGTGGAGAAGACCGCCTTCCTGACCCCGTGTGGGGTGTACTACTATACTTGCATGCCTTTCGGACTGCACAACGCGGGCGCGACCTTTCAGCGGCTGATGCACATCGCCTTGGGGCGGCAGCTCGGGAGAAACGTGGAGGCCTACGTCGACGACATCGTGGTGAAGTCTCGGGAGGCGAGAACCTTGATCCAAGATCTAGAGGAGACTTTCGCAAGCCTACGCCAGGTGAACTTGCGGCTCAACCCGGAGAAGTGCGTGTTCGGTGTCCCTACCGGCAAGCTGCTGGGTTTCCTCGTATCGCACAGAGGGATCGAAGTGAACCCCAGAGAAGGTCAAGGCAATCGAAGACATGAGCCCGCCGCAGACCCTCAAGGAGATGCAGAAGCTTACTGGTCGTGTGACTGCGTTGGGTTGCTTTATCTCCAAGCTGGGAGAGCGAGCCCTACCATTCTTCAAGCTGATGAAGAAAAAGGGCCCATTCGAGTGGACTCCGGAAGCCGACCAAGCGTTTCAAGACCTCAAGAGATACCTGACCAGCCCGCCAGTGATGGTGGCACCTCGACCCCTCGGGGGGGGGGGGGGGGGGGGGGGGGGGGGGGGCTTCACTGTCGGGCACGAGTTGCCTTGCTGCTGCACAAACCAGAGGCCCTTTGTCTTGCTTCGTTTTGGATCGGCCAGTACGAGACGCCAAGTGCCGCACCGGACGCCAAGTACCTCTACGAACGACACTGGATGTAAACGAACGTGTACAACTTTCATCCCGTGCATGTCTCCAAGTACCACGACATTGACGGCCCTACAAGTTCAACTACGGTTGCCGCGTACGACTGGGGGGGGGGGGGGGGGGGGGGGGGGGGGGGGGGGGGGGGGGGGGGGGGGGGGGGATGTACCACTACTTCCACTACCGTCGCGAGAACGACTACTTCCCCTACGACACGTGAACAACTACTTCCACTTCGAACGCGTTCCGCCCCGAATGCACGCTTCGAAGGTATAACCCCGAGACGACGTCCGTGGACCGAATGCATGTGTGTTGTATGAGATGCTCGTGTTTGCACCGTTTCCGAGAGAGGTCTTTGCACGTTCCTCGATTGCCATGCCGCCGTACCGTGGGAACCCGGAATCCGGGAGCACCCCACCATCCTTGCATGACACGCTCACGCCCACTTCTTTTGCACCGGTATCTCCGTGAGCTATCGGAACCGATATGGGGGGGGGGGGGGGGGGGGGGGGGGGGGGGGGGGTAACAAATGCTCCATAACATGCTCATATCAACGTTTTCATAAAATTGCATATACCTTGCATATGTCATTCGCATCATGTTAACAACATTTAAATGTTTAAAATTGATGTTTACATTAAAAATTGCTAAATGACATGAGGATTTTCCGGCATTGTCGTTTGTTATTTCCGGCCTCATTTTAACTTGCATTCATAGATAGTTTCCATATGCTTCACCCCTTGCCATGGTTAACAACATTTAATATTGTTGGTTACTTAAACAAGAGCGAACTAAATAATTAAATGTGGTGTTTCGTCAATATGCAACTCGTTGCATATTGAGCTCCACTTAATTTGTAGTGTTGTTTGTTGCACTTTGCCATGCTGCATATTGAGCTCCACTTAATTTGTAGTGTTGTTTGTTGCACTTTGCCATGCCTTGCATATTTAAACCGGACATGCATCATATTTGTTTTTGCATCATGCCATGTGTATGTGGTGGGGGGGGGGGGGGGGGGGGGGGGGGGGGGGGGGGGGGGGGGGGGGGGGGGGGGGGGGGGGGGGGGGGGGGGGGGGGGGGGGGGGGGGGGGGGGGGGGGGGGGGGGGGGGGGGGGGGGGGGGGGGGGGGGGGGGGGGGGGGGGGGGGGGGGGGGGGGGGGGGGGGGGGGGGGGGGGGGGGGGGGGGGGGGGGGGGGGGGGGGGGGGGGGGGGGGGGGGGGGGGGGGGGGGGGGGGGGGGGGGGGGGGGGGGGGGGGGGGGGGGGGGGGGGGGGGGGGGGGGGGGGGGGGGGGGGGGGGGGGGGGGGGGGGGGGGGGGGGGGGGGGGGGGGGGGGGGGGGGGGGGGGGGGGGGGGGGGGGGGGGGGGGGGGGGGGGGGGGGGGGGGGGGGGGGGGGGGGGGGGGGGGGGGGGGGGGGGGGGGGGGGGGGGGGGGGGGGGGGGGGGGGGGGGGGGGGGGGGGGGGGGGGGGGGGGGGGGGGGGGGGGGGGGGGGGGGGGGGGGGGGGGGGGGGGGGGGGGGGGGGGGGGGGGGGGGGGGGGGGGGGGGGGGGGGGGGGGGGGGGGGGGGGGGGGGGGGGGGGGGGGGGGGGGGGGGGGGGGGGGGGGGGGGGGGGGGGGGGGGGGGGGGGGGGGGGGGGGGGGGGGGGGGGGGGGGGGGGGGGGGGGGGGGGGGGGGGGGGGGGGGGGGGGGGGGGGGGGGGGGGGGGGGGGGGGGGGGGGGGGGGGGGGGGGGGGGGGGGGGGGGGGGGGGGGGGGGGGGGGGGGGGGGGGGGGGGGGGGGGGGGGGGGGGGGGGGGGGGGGGGGGGGGGGGGGGGGGGGGGGGGGGGGGGGGGGGGGGGGGGGGGGGGGGGGGGGGGGGGGGGGGGGGGGGGGGGGGGGGGGGGGGGGGGGGGGGGGGGGGGGGGGGGGGGGGGGGGGGGGGGGGGGGGGGGGGGGGGGGGGGGGGGGGGGGGGGGGGGGGGGGGGGGGGGGGGGGGGGGGGGGGGGGGGGGGGGGGGGGGGGGGGGGGGGGGGGGGGGGGGGGGGGGGGGGGGGGGGGGGGGGGGGGGGGGGGGGGGGGGGGGGGGGGGGGGGGGGGGGGGGGGGGGGGGGGGGGGGGGGGGGGGGGGGGGGGGGGGGGGGGGGGGGGGGGGGGGGGGGGGGGGGGGGGGGGGGGGGGGGGGGGGGGGGGGGGGGGGGGGGGGGGGGGGGGGGGGGGGGGGGGGGGGGGGGGGGGGGGGGGGGGGGGGGGGGGGGGGGGGGGGGGGGGGGGGGGGGGGGGGGGGGGGGGGGGGGGGGGGGGGGGGGGGGGGGGGGGGGGGGGGGGGGGGGGGGGGGGGGGGGGGGGGGGGGGGGGGGGGGGGGGGGGGGGGGGGGGGGGGGGGGGGGGGGGGGGGGGGGGGGGGGGGGGGGGGGGGGGGGGGGGGGGGGGGGGGGGGGGGGGGGGGGGGGGGGGGGGGGGGGGGGGGGGGGGGGGGGGGGGGGGGGGGGGGGGGGGGGGGGGGGGGGGGGGGGGGGGGGGGGGGGGGGGGGGGGGGGGGGGGGGGGGGGGGGGGGGGGGGGGGGGGGGGGGGGGGGGGGGGGGGGGGGGGGGGGGGGGGGGGGGGGGGGGGGGGGGGGGGGGGGGGGGGGGGGGGGGGGGGGGGGGGGGGGGGGGGGGGGGGGGGGGGGGGGGGGGGGGGGGGGGGGGGGGGGGGGGGGGGGGGGGGGGGGGGGGGGGGGGGGGGGGGGGGGGGGGGGGGGGGGGGATCACAAGCTCTCACGATCAACGAAGGATATTCCTTCTCCCGGAAAGACCCGGTCAGTCTCGGAATCCCGGTTACAAGACATTTCAACAATGGTAAAACAAGACCAGCAAGACCGCCCGCTGTGCCGACAAATCCCGATAGGAGCTGCACATATCTCATTCTCAGGGCACACTGGATGGGCCAGACGTCAGGTTGGCATAGACCCTGGTTGCCCAGGGGGTGCCGGACATCGCCCGGGTTGGACCAACACTCGGAGGAGCACTGGCCCGGGGGGGGTAAATAAAGATGACCCTCGGGCTCCAGAAACCCAAGGGAAAAAGGCTTAGGTGAGGCAAATGTAAAACCAAGGTTGGGCCTTGCTGGAGGAGTTTTATTCAAAGCGAACTGTCAAGGGGGGCCCATAACCCCAACCGCGTAAGGAACACAAAATCAAGGAACATAACACCGGTATGACGGAAACTAGGGCGGCAAGAGTGGAACAAAACACCATGCATAAGGCCGAGCCTTCCACCCTTTACCAAGTATATAGATGCATTAATTAAATAAGAGATATTATGATATCCCAAAATCATCATGTTCCAACATGGAGCAATCTTCAACTTCACCTGCAACTAACAACGCTATAAGAGGGGCTGAGCAAAGGCAGTAACATAGCCAAACAACGGTTTGCTAGGAAGGTGGGTTAGAGGCTTGACACGGCAATATGGGAGGCATGATATAACAAGTGGTAGGTAGCATGACATAGCGATAGAACGAACAACTAGCAAGCAAAGATAGAAGTGATATTGAGGGTAATGGTCATCTTGCCTGAAATCCCGCTAGGAAGAAGAACGAGTCCATGAAGAAGACAAACGGACGTAGCCGAACGAATCCTCACAACTCCGGAACGAAACTGAAGCTAACGAGAGAAGCAAACCAGAAAGAAGCAAACAACATGGTAAACACACAAGCATAAACATGGCATGATGCACAACCAAGGATGACGCATGTCTGGTTTAATGAGCATGGCATGGCAAACTGCAACAAACAATACTACAAATTAAGTGGTATGCAACGAGTTGCATATTGACAAAACAACACATCAATTATTTAGTTCTCTCTCGGTTATGTACCCAACAATATTAAATGTTGATTAACATGGCAAGAGGTGAGACATAAGTAAACTACACATTTTAGGAAATTTAAATGAGGCCGGAAACATCAAACAACAATTCCGGTAAATCCTCATGTCATTTAGCAATTTAATGCAAACAACAATTTTAAACATTTTTAATGTTGTTATCATGATGCGGATGACATATGCAAGTTTTAAGTAATTTAAAGAAAATATTGACATGAGCATGTTACGAAGCATTTGGTCACCATGACGAAATGGAAGGGTGCCACGGCGATGATAACGGACATGGTGCCACGGCAACGTTCCGGTTCCGACAACTCGTTGAGATATCGGTGCAAAAGAAGCAAGTGTGCGGATGTGCGGAACATGCTGGAGATGGTGGGTGATCCCGGTTACCGGGTTTCCACGGGTCGATGGCATGGTAAACAAGGAGGAACGTGCATTGACAACTCGGACATGGTGCAAACACGAGCATCTCATACAACACACATGCATTCGTTCACGGGCGTCGTCTCGGGGTTATACCTTTGAAGCGGGGGGGGGGGGGGGGGGGGGGGGGGGGGGGGGGGGGGGGGGGGGGGGGGGGGGGGGGGGGGGGGGGGGGGGGGGGGGGGGGGGGGGGGGGGGGGGGGGGGGGGGGGGGGGGGGGGGGGGGGGGGGGGGGGGGGGGGGGGGGGGGGGGGGGGGGGGGGGGGGGGGGGGGGGGGGGGGGGGGGGGGGGGGGGGGGGGGGGGGGGGGGGGGGGGGGGGGGGGGGGGGGGGGGGGGGGGGGGGGGGGGGGGGGGGGGGGGGGGGGGGGGGGGGGGGGGGGGGGGGGGGGGGGGGGGGGGGGGGGGGGGGGGGGGGGGGGGGGGGGGGGGGGGGGGGGGGGGGGGGGGGGGGGGGGGGGGGGGGGGGGGGGGGGGGGGGGGGGGGGGGGGGGGGGGGGGGGGGGGGGGGGGGGGGGGGGGGGGGGGGGGGGGGGGGGGGGGGGGGGGGGGGGGGGGGGGGGGGGGGGGGGGGGGGGGGGGGGGGGGGGGGGGGGGGGGGGGGGGGGGGGGGGGGGGGGGGGGGGGGGGGGGGGGGGGGGGGGGGGGGGGGGGGGGGGGGGGGGGGGGGGGGGGGGGGGGGGGGGGGGGGGGGGGGGGGGGGGGGGGGGGGGGGGGGGGGGGGGGGGGGGGGGGGGGGGGGGGGGGGGGGGGGGGGGGGGGGGGGGGGGGGGGGGGGGGGGGGGGGGGGGGGGGGGGGGGGGGGGGGGGGGGGGGGGGGGGGGGGGGGGGGGGGGGGGGGGGGGGGGGGGGGGGGGGGGGGGGGGGGGGGGGGGGGGGGGGGGGGGGGGGGGGGGGGGGGGGGGGGGGGGGGGGGGGGGGGGGGGGGGGGGGGGGGGGGGGGGGGGGGGGGGGGGGGGGGGGGGGGGGGGGGGGGGGGGGGGGGGGGGGGGGGGGGGGGGGGGGGGGGGGGGGGGGGGGGGGGGGGGGGGGGGGGGGGGGGGGGGGGGGGGGGGGGGAGGCCGGCGGTGCAAGCTCTCTCTCTCTTCTTATTTCTATAGCAGAAAACAAAAGTGGAGAAGAAAAGAAAGAGGGAGGGGTTAGGGAAAGAATTAGCGCACGCGAATAATATTCTCGGACTCGCAAAAATGTGTAAGATCAATGAAAAATGGAGTGGGCATTTTTCAAAGTTTAAATTCAAACTCATTTGATTTAAATTTAAATGGTTCGGATAGGAAGTGAGGGTTAGGAAGGTCCAAAAATGTTCGGATTTTTGGTGGAGCTCCGGAAAATGATGAAAGAATATATGGCAAGGTTTGAGGAGCAACTCGAAGCAGAAAAGACTTGAGAGTTTAAATTGCAAGTGTGTCACGGTAATTCCACATCCATGGAATACTTTATAATAGCTCCCTAATATCAGGAGGATATGTTATAAAGAAAAGTCACCCTTCCCTCGGTTTAAATGGACCGAAGATCCATGCAATTTATTTAAGTGAGTTTTAGTTGCCTTTGAGAAAATGATGGCA
>JAAAWM010008286.1:0-13064 GCA_036873465.1 Thinopyrum obtusiflorum
TCGGAACCATTCCGATGTACGAATACAACCTTCCAATATATGAATCTTTACCTCTCGACCATTTCGAGACTCCTCATCATGTCCGTGATCTCATCCGGGACTCTGAACAAACTTCAGTCACCAAAACACATAACTCATAATACAAATCATCATCGAACGTTAAGCGTGCGGACCCTACAGGTTCGAGAACTATGTAGACATGACCGAGACACATCTCCGATCAATAACCAATAGCGGTACCTAGATGCTCATATTGGTTCCTACATATTCTACGAAGATCTTTATCGGTCAAACCGCATAACAACATACGTTATTCCCTTTCTCATCAGTATGTTACTTGCTCGAGATTCGATCGTCGGTATCATCATACCTAGTTCAATCTCGTTACCAGAAAGTCTCTTTACTCGTTCCGTAATACATCATCCCGCAACTAACTCATTAGTCACATTGCTTTCAAGGCTTATAGTGATGTGCATTACCGAGAGGGCCCAGAGATACCTCTCCGATACACGGAGTGACAAATCCTAATCTTGATCTATGCCAACTCAACAAACACCTTCGAAGACACCTGTAGAGCATCTTTATAATCACCCAGTTATGTTGTGACATTTGATAGCACACAAAGTGTTCCTCCGGTAGTCGGGAGTTGCATAATCTCATAGTCAGAGGAATATGTATAAGTCATGAAGAAAGGGGGGGGGGGGGGGGGGGGGGGGGGGGGGGGGGGGGGGGGGGGGGGGGGGGGGGGGGGGGGGGGGGGGGGGGGGGGGGGGGGGGGGGGGGGGGGGGGGGGGGGGGGGGGGGGGGGGGGGGGGGGGGGGGGGGGGGGGGGGGGGGGGGGGGGGGGGGGGGGGGGGGGGGGGGGGGGGGGGGGGGGGGGGGGGGGGGGGGGGGGGGGGGGGGGGGGGGGGGGGGGGGGGGGGGGGGGGGGGGGGGGGGGGGGGGGGGGGGGGGGGGGGGGGGGGGGGGGGGGGGGGGGGGGGGGGGGGGGGGGGGGGGGGGGGGGGGGGGGGGGGGGGGGGGGGGGGGGGGGGGGGGGGGGGGGGGGGGGGGGGGGGGGGGGGGGGGGGGGGGGGGGGGGGGGGGGGGGGGGGGGGGGGGGGGGGGGGGGGGGGGGGGGGGGGGGGGGGGGGGGGGGGGGGGGGGGGGGGGGGGGGGGGGGGGGGGGGGGGGGGGGGGGGGGGGGGGGGGGGGGGGGGGGGGGGGGGGGGGGGGGGGGGGGGGGGGGGGGGGGGGGGGGGGGGGGGGGGGGGGGGGGGGGGGGGGGGGGGGGGGGGGGGGGGGGGGGGGGGGGGGGGGGGGGGGGGGGGGGGGGGGGGGGGGGGGGGGGGGGGGGGGGGGGGGGGGGGGGGGGGGGGGGGGGGGGGGGGGGGGGGGGGGGGGGGGGGGGGGGGGGGGGGGGGGGGGGGGGGGGGGGGGGGGGGGGGGGGGGGGGGGGGGGGGGGGGGGGGGGGGGGGGGGGGGGGGGGGGGGGGGGGGGGGGGGGGGGGGGGGGGGGGGGGGGGGGGGGGGGGGGGGGGGGGGGGGGGGGGGGGGGGGGGGGGGGGGGGGGGGGGGGGGGGGGGGGGGGGGGGGGGGGGGGGGGGGGGGGGGGGGGGGGGGGGGGGGGGGGGGGGGGGGGGGGGGGGGGGGGGGGGGGGGGGGGGGGGGGGGGGGGGGGGGGGGGGGGGGGGGGGGGGGGGGGGGGGGGGGGGGGGGGGGGGGGGGGGGGGGGGGGGGGGGGGGGGGGGGGGGGGGGGGGGGGGGGGGGGGGGGGGGGGGGGGGGGGGGGGGGGGGGGGGGGGGGGGGGGGGGGGGGGGGGGGGGGGGGGGGGGGGGGGGGGGGGGGGGGGGGGGGGGGGGGGGGGGGGGGGGGGGGGGGGGGGGGGGGGGGGGGGGGGGGGGGGGGGGGGGGGGGGGGGGGGGGGGGGGGGGGGGGGGGGGGGGGGGGGGGGGGGGGGGGGGGGGGGGGGGGGGGGGGGGGGGGGGGGGGGGGGGGGGGGGGGGGGGGGGGGGGGGGGGGGGGGGGGGGGGGGGGGGGGGGGGGGGGGGGGGGGGGGGGGGGGGGGGGGGGGGGGGGGGGGGGGGGGGGGGGGGGGGGGGGGGGGGGGGGGGGGGGGGGGGGGGGGGGGGGGGGGGGGGGGGGGGGGGGGGGGGGGGGGGGGGGGGGGGGGGGGGGGGGGGGGGGGGGGGGGGGGGGGGGGGGGGGGGGGGGGGGGGGGGGGGGGGGGGGGGGGGGGGGGGGGGGGGGGGGGGGGGGGGGGGGGGGGGGGGGGGGGGGGGGGGGGGGGGGGGGGGGGGGGGGGGGGGGGGGGGGGGGGGGGGGGGGGGGGGGGGGGGGGGGGGGGGGGGGGGGGGGGGGGGGGGGGGGGGGGGGGGGGGGGGGGGGGGGGGGGGGGGGGGGGGGGGGGGGGGGGGGGGGGGGGGGGGGGGGGGGGGGGGGGGGGGGGGGGGGGGGGGGGGGGGGGGGGGGGGGGGGGGGGGGGGGGGGGGGGGGGGGGGGGGGGGGGGGGGGGGGGGGGGGGGGGGGGGGGGGGGGGGGGGGGGGGGGGGGGGGGGGGGGGGGGGGGGGGGGGGGGGGGGGGGGGGGGGGGGGGGGGGGGGGGGGGGGGGGGGGGGGGGGGGGGGGGGGGGGGGGGGGGGGGGGGGGGGGGGGGGGGGGGGGGGGGGGGGGGGGGGGGGGGGGGGGGGGGGGGGGGGGGGGGGGGGGGGGGGGGGGGGGGGGGGGGGGGGGGGGGGGGGGGGGGGGGGGGGGGGGGGGGGGGGGGGGGGGGGGGGGGGGGGGGGGGGGGGGGGGGGGGGGGGGGGGGGGGGGGGGGGGGGGGGGGGGGGGGGGGGGGGGGGGGGGGGGGGGGGGGGGGGGGGGGGGGGGGGGGGGGGGGGGGGGGGGGGGGGGGGGGGGGGGGGGGGGGGGGGGGGGGGGGGGGGGGGGGGGGGGGGGGGGGGGGGGGGGGGGGGGGGGGGGGGGGGGGGGGGGGGGGGGGGGGGGGGGGGGGGGGGGGGGGGGGGGGGGGGGGGGGGGGGGGGGGGGGGGGGGGGGGGGGGGGGGGGGGGGGGGGGGGGGGGGGGGGGGGGGGGGGGGGGGGGGGGGGGGGGGGGGGGGGGGGGGGGGGGGGGGGGGGGGGGGGGGGGGGGGGGGGGGGGGGGGGGGGGGGGGGGGGGGGGGGGGGGGGGGGGGGGGGGGGGGGGGGGGGGGGGGGGGGGGGGGGGGGGGGGGGGGGGGGGGGGGGGGGGGGGGGGGGGGGGGGGGGGGGGGGGGGGGGGGGGGGGGGGGGGGGGGGGGGGGGGGGGGGGGGGGGGGGGGGGGGGGGGGGGGGGGGCTTTACTTGTAGCCCAAGTCAAGCTGCCGCGTGTGTTTGAAATCTGACTGTTAGACACGTGTCAGTTCCTTAGTGCCTAGGGTCATTTCGGACAAATCAGGTCGGGTTGCCTAGTGGCTATAAATAGCCCACCCCCTACACCATAAATTGGTGGCTGCTCAGAGTTAGTGCACGGCTTTTGTCGTTTGAGAGCAACCCACCTCCGAAGCATTTGAGAGAGAGATCCTTGCGAGGACTAAGCCCACCCAGAGCCCAAAGAGTGTTTGGCATCACTGAAGTCTATCTGTCCGCGTGATCTGAAGACTTGTTACACTTGAGGACTGTGAATCCTCCAGCCAGTTAGGCGTGGCGTTCTGAGCATCTAAGAGTCATTGTGGATTGCCGGTGAACGAAGTCTGTGAAGGTTTGGAAGTCTACCTTGAAGACTTACCAGAGTGATTGGGCGAGGACTAAGTGTCCTTAGCTCAAGGGGAATAAGGTGAAGACACGGTCTTCTGAGTTAAATCTCAGCCTCCCTAAGCAGACGTACAGTTGTCACAGCAACTGGAACTGGTCCAACAAATCACTGTCCTCACCAAGCAACTGGTTCTATCTCTTACTTCTCTTTACTTACAGTTTGTCCTTGTGAAGTCATTGCCTGCTTGCATTATCTGTTCGACTTCACTGTGTGACGACTATTGTTGTTTGGCTTCACACTATCTTCCATCCTGATCCATACTACCTAGCTGCTAATAGTCTTCGTGCTTTCACTTCATTGAATACTTGACTATGGCTTGTCTAGTGTGGTCTACCTTCCGCTGCATGTCAATAGGTTCATTTCTATTGTTTGTCTTCGAAACTCCCATATTTTGAAGACTTTCATAAAAATCGCCTATTCACCCCCCTCTAGTCGATAACTAGCACTTTCAGCGGCTAAATGGACATGCACGGACTCGTGAGACGCGCGCCCTTGTCCTCCCCCTGACCCACCTGTTGGTGACGCAGACGTCCATTTTCCCTTCCCCTGCCCTCCCTCCAGCCTCCGGCCCCTGCCATCATCGCGGCCACCCCCATTTCCTGCCGTGTCGACTTCCACCAAGGCCGTCCGAACCACGACCATGCCATTCCATAACCGTCCCACGCCCGTGTTCCGGAAAGCTTTTTGCCGACATTCGTGGTTCCTTGTTGCCGGTGGGAGAGAAGCTACGGTCGCCGACTTCGCTCGTCGACCCCAACATCTTCCGGCAGGTCGTGCATTGCCGCAGGGCGCCCACCACCATCACCGACCCCAAACCTTGCTGGGGGGGGGGGGGGGGGGGGGGGGGGGGGGGGGGGGGGGGGGGGGGGGGGGGGGGGGGGGGGGGGGGGGGGGGGGGGGGGGGGGGGGGGGGGGGGGGGGGGGGGGGGGGGGGGGGGGGGGGGGGGGGGGGGGGGGGGGGGGGGGGGGGGGGGGGGGGGGGGGGGGGGGGGGGGGGGGGGGGGGGGGGGGGGGGGGGGGGGGGGGGGGGGGGGGGGGGGGGGGGGGGGGGGGGGGGGGGGGGGGGGGGGGGGGGGGGGGGGGGGGGGGGGGGGGGGGGGGGGGGGGGGGGGGGGGGGGGGGGGGGGGGGGGGGGGGGGGGGGGGGGGGGGGGGGGGGGGGGGGGGGGGGGGGGGGGGGGGGGGGGGGGGGGGGGGGGGGGGGGGGGGGGGGGGGGGGGGGGGGGGGGGGGGGGGGGGGGGGGGGGGGGGGGGGGGGGGGGGGGGGGGGGGGGGGGGGGGGGGGGGGGGGGGGGGGGGGGGGGGGGGGGGGGGGGGGGGGGGGGGGGGGGGGGGGGGGGGGGGGGGGGGGGGGGGGGGGGGGGGGGGGGGGGGGGGGGGGGGGGGGGGGGGGGGGGGGGGGGGGGGGGGGGGGGGGGGGGGGGGGGGGGGGGGGGGGGGGGGGGGGGGGGGGGGGGGGGGGGGGGGGGGGGGGGGGGGGGGGGGGGGGGGGGGGGGGGGGGGGGGGGGGGGGGGGGGGGGGGGGGGGGGGGGGGGGGGGGGGGGGGGGGGGGGGGGGGGGGGGGGGGGGGGGGGGGGGGGGGGGGGGGGGGGGGGGGGGGGGGGGGGGGGGGGGGGGGGGGGGGGGGGGGGGGGGGGGGGGGGGGGGGGGGGGGGGGGGGGGGGGGGGGGGGGGGGGGGGGGGGGGGGGGGGGGGGGGGGGGGGGGGGGGGGGGGGGGGGGGGGGGGGGGGGGGGGGGGGGGGGGGGGGGGGGGGGGGGGGGGGGGGGGGGGGGGGGGGGGGGGGGGGGGGGGGGGGGGGGGGGGGGGGGGGGGGGGGGGGGGGGGGGGGGGGGGGGGGGGGGGGGGGGGGGGGGGGGGGGGGGGGGGGGGGGGGGGGGGGGGGGGGGGGGGGGGGGGGGGGGGGGGGGGGGGGGGGGGGGGGGGGGGGGGGGGGGGGGGGGGGGGGGGGGGGGGGGGGGGGGGGGGGGGGGGGGGGGGGGGGGGGGGGGGGGGGGGGGGGGGGGGGGGGGGGGGGGGGGGGGGGGGGGGGGGGGGGGGGGGGGGGGGGGGGGGGGGGGGGGGGGGGGGGGGGGGGGGGGGGGGGGGGGGGGGGGGGGGGGGGGGGGGGGGGGGGGGGGGGGGGGGGGGGGGGGGGGGGGGGGGGGGGGGGGGGGGGGGGGGGGGGGGGGGGGGGGGGGGGGGGGGGGGGGGGGGGGGGGGGGGGGGGGGGGGGGGGGGGGGGGGGGGGGGGGGGGGGGGGGGGGGGGGGGGGGGGGGGGGGGGGGGGGGGGGGGGGGGGGGGGGGGGGGGGGGGGGGGGGGGGGGGGGGGGGGGGGGGGGGGGGGGGGGGGGGGGGGGGGGGGGGGGGGGGGGGGGGGGGGGGGGGGGGGGGGGGGGGGGGGGGGGGGGGGGGGGGGGGGGGGGGGGGGGGGGGGGGGGGGGGGGGGGGGGGGGGGGGGGGGGGGGGGGGGGGGGGGGGGGGGGGGGGGGGGGGGGGGGGGGGGGGGGGGGGGGGGGGGGGGGGGGGGGGGGGGGGGGGGGGGGGGGGGGGGGGGGGGGGGGGGGGGGGGGGGGGGGGGGGGGGGGGGGGGGGGGGGGGGGGGGGGGGGGGGGGGGGGGGGGGGGGGGGGGGGGGGGGGGGGGGGGGGGGGGGGGGGGGGGGGGGGGGGGGGGGGGGGGGGGGGGGGGGGGGGGGGGGGGGGGGGGGGGGGGGGGGGGGGGGGGGGGGGGGGGGGGGGGGGGGGGGGGGGGGGGGGGGGGGGGGGGGGGGGGGGGGGGGGGGGGGGGGGGGGGGGGGGGGGGGGGGGGGGGGGGGGGGGGGGGGGGGGGGGGGGGGGGGGGGGGGGGGGGGGGGGGGGGGGGGGGGGGGGGGGGGGGGGGGGGGGGGGGGGGGGGGGGGGGGGGGGGGGGGGGGGGGGGGGGGGGGGGGGGGGGGGGGGGGGGGGGGGGGGGGGGGGGGGGGGGGGGGGGGGGGGGGGGGGGGGGGGGGGGGGGGGGGGGGGGGGGGGGGGGGGGGGGGGGGGGGGGGGGGGGGGGGGGGGGGGGGGGGGGGGGGGGGGGGGGGGGGGGGGGGGGGGGGGGGGGGGGGGGGGGGGGGGGGGGGGGGGGGGGGGGGGGGGGGGGGGGGGGGGGGGGGGGGGGGGGGGGGGGGGGGGGGGGGGGGGGGGGGGGGGGGGGGGGGGGGGGGGGGGGGGGGGGGGGGGGGGGGGGGGGGGGGGGGGGGGGGGGGGGGGGGGGGGGGGGGGGGGGGGGGGGGGGGGGGGGGGGGGGGGGGGGGGGGGGGGGGGGGGGGGGGGGGGGGGGGGGGGGGGGGGGGGGGGGGGGGGGGGGGGGGGGGGGGGGGGGGGGGGGGGGGGGGGGGGGGGGGGGGGGGGGGGGGGGGGGGGGGGGGGGGGGGGGGGGGGGGGGGGGGGGGGGGGGGGGGGGGGGGGGGGGGGGGGGGGGGGGGGGGGGGGGGGGGGGGGGGGGGGGGGGGGGGGGGGGGGGGGGGGGGGGGGGGGGGGGGGGGGGGGGGGGGGGGGGGGGGGGGGGGGGGGGGGGGGGGGGGGGGGGGGGGGGGGGGGGGGGGGGGGGGGGGGGGGGGGGGGGGGGGGGGGGGGGGGGGGGGGGGGGGGGGGGGGGGGGGGGGGGGGGGGGGGGGGGGGGGGGGGGGGGGGGGGGGGGGGGGGGGGGGGGGGGGGGGGGGGGGGGGGGGGGGGGGGGGGGGGGGGGGGGGGGGGGGGGGGGGGGGGGGGGGGGGGGGGGGGGGGGGGGGGGGGGGGGGGGGGGGGGGGGGGGGGGGGGGGGGGGGGGGGGGGGGGGGGGGGGGGGGGGGGGGGGGGGGGGGGGGGGGGGGGGGGGGGGGGGGGGGGGGGGGGGGGGGGGGGGGGGGGGGGGGGGGGGGGGGGGGGGGGGGGGGGGGGGGGGGGGGGGGGGGGGGGGGGGGGGGGGGGGGGGGGGGGGGGGGGGGGGGGGGGGGGGGGGGGGGGGGGGGGGGGGGGGGGGGGGGGGGGGGGGGGGGGGGGGGGGGGGGGGGGGGGGGGGGGGGGGGGGGGGGGGGGGGGGGGGGGGGGGGGGGGGGGGGGGGGGGGGGGGGGGGGGGGGGGGGGGGGGGGGGGGGGGGGGGGGGGGGGGGGGGGGGGGGGGGGGGGGGGGGGGGGGGGGGGGGGGGGGGGGGGGGGGGGGGGGGGGGGGGGGGGGGGGGGGGGGGGGGGGGGGGGGGGGGGGGGGGGGGGGGGGGGGGGGGGGGGGGGGGGGGGGGGGGGGGGGGGGGGGGGGGGGGGGGGGGGGGGGGGGGGGGGGGGGGGGGGGGGGGGGGGGGGGGGGGGGGGGGGGGGGGGGGGGGGGGGGGGGGGGGGGGGGGGGGGGGGGGGGGGGGGGGGGGGGGGGGGGGGGGGGGGGGGGGGGGGGGGGGGGGGGGGGGGGGGGGGGGGGGGGGGGGGGGGGGGGGGGGGGGGGGGGGGGGGGGGGGGGGGGGGGGGGGGGGGGGGGGGGGGGGGGGGGGGGGGGGGGGGGGGGGGGGGGGGGGGGGGGGGGGGGGGGGGGGGGGGGGGGGGGGGGGGGGGGGGGGGGGGGGGGGGGGGGGGGGGGGGGGGGGGGGGGGGGGGGGGGGGGGGGGGGGGGGGGGGGGGGGGGGGGGGGGGGGGGGGGGGGGGGGGGGGGGGGGGGGGGGGGGGGGGGGGGGGGGGGGGGGGGGGGGGGGGGGGGGGGGGGGGGGGGGGGGGGGGGGGGGGGGGGGGGGGGGGGGGGGGGGGGGGGGGGGGGGGGGGGGGGGGGGGGGGGGGGGGGGGGGGGGGGGGGGGGGGGGGGGGGGGGGGGGGGGGGGGGGGGGGGGGGGGGGGGGGGGGGGGGGGGGGGGGGGGGGGGGGGGGGGGGGGGGGGGGGGGGGGGGGGGGGGGGGGGGGGGGGGGGGGGGGGGGGGGGGGGGGGGGGGGGGGGGGGGGGGGGGGGGGGGGGGGGGGGGGGGGGGGGGGGGGGGGGGGGGGGGGGGGGGGGGGGGGGGGGGGGGGGGGGGGGGGGGGGGGGGGGGGGGGGGGGGGGGGGGGGGGGGGGGATCCTTCAGGTGCATCTCGGGTTTTAGACCGACACACACCTTGAGGGCTACTGGCTATATATCTCGGTAGAGAATAAATTGCACCAATTGAAAATATTCACAAAAAATCAGCCCGCAGTCAGGGTGGTGCACCACCTCGGAAGCAGTCCGGCATAAAGCTCGGGCGCCAGTGGCTGGCTCCATAGAGGGCATTTCCGGCATTAAGCTCGGCTGAATTCATTCAATCTTTTAAAAAATCAAGGTAGTTATGACACCTCGGATGCTGACCATCGTTAGAACTCGGATGCAGTCCGGCGTTGGAGCTCGGAAGCGGTCCGGCATAAAGCTCGGATTCGAATGGCTCGTTCCATAGAAGACTACTCCAGCATTTAAGCTCGGATGAACTCATTCAAATTTTTAGAGGCCAAGGTAATCTATGATACCTCGGATTCAGTTCGGCGTTGGAGCTAAGCCGACGGTCGGTTAAGACACATTCAAAGTTTGGGCGAACGCAGATATTATATAAGTACTTCGGTACATACAATCATTATGCATAAAATTCTCTTACCCAAGTCACTTGGGGGCTCTTAAATTAATATGAGCCATTTTATAATAAATGTGTTTTCTTCTCAGTCATTGCAAAGTCTTTTTCTACTACTCCTTTCTCGACTTGAGTGTGTTGTCAATAGCCGGATAGCCTGGCTTCTCTCTAAAAGCCGCTCGAGTTTAGTTCGCTAAACTGGCCTGAGAAGCACTCCGCCTTCGGGATAGGAGGTTGAAGCTGAAGGCTGACCCACTTGAAGTCTTGAGATCGGATGTGTCAAGTTAAAACACGACAGAAGCACAAACTAATTCTAAAGACCAATGTTCGAATTGGCACCAAAAACTTGATTTAGTTCGGACGTAAAGTTTGTACTGAAGTTTTTTGGTTTTCCAAGCCTATTGCACTTTTAACCTATTTGTGTGTTTCCAGCATAAGTCTCGCAGTGCAACGCCGGACACCTTTAGAGATTCGGCAAAAACATTCTCGGATATTGCTATATATGCATCAGTTTCGAATTGTGTCTTCGGTCAATAGTTGGGTTGCCCGGCTCCTGTGCTTGCCTCCTACGTTCCACTTTATTCGGCTAGGTGTGCAAAGGGAGAACTACTGTGATTGTACTTTCAGCTCGAATGGTTAAGCACCTCAGTGGAGAAAGCCGAAAACTGACTGTCACAATAGGCGTAAACTGGTCAGCGATCCGATGACGGTGTCACACTATAGATCAATACCGATTACCCCGTGTTAAATGATGGGCCGTTCATAATATTGGCCGAAGTGTTAATGGCTAGACTTCGGTCGGTGCCGAACACAAACCGGGGGCTCGTAGCTAGCTTCCCCAGTTTAAAGCTCCTATGACTAAGTGAAAGCTATAAAGCCTGCATATCTGATTGCCTTGTTTCCGCTAACACAACCGCCTCCAGGCACCGAGACATCGGCTAAGGGTTGTCTGGTTACTGCGGAAACACCCTGCGTAGTATCTACAAAGGGGTAGAAGCCGACGATGGGCCACTTTCAACTGATACACGGTCGCAACGGAGTCAAAATAAACATATATAATCAGTGTTTGTATTCAGTATACAAGCGCTGCCTTCCATAATTATCGTAATAAAGCCATAAATATGCATCAATTTGACTTAAGATTTTGGCCAAGCTGGGTTGCCTGGCTCCTGTGCTTACCCCTACATTCCCGATTGTTCGGCTAGGCGGTAAAGGGAGTACCTCTGTGATTGTAACTACCGGGTCATCCGGATTAGTACCTCAGACTGGGTGAAGCCAAAAGCTAGCCATCTTAAAGGATATAATTGGTCGGCAATGATGGAAGCAAAAATTCTGGTTCATCATGGACCACAGAGTTCGGGAACTTTCTCCCAACTAAATCCTCAATATTTTCCTCCCACATTGATCGGAGTTGAGGTCTCATGATCATGATCAACATGACAGCCTGGGAAAAGGAACCTGTAATGGAACTATTTTTCCCAGAAGATGTTTTATAACATATCTCTCTGCGTACCTTTGTTTATAAAACCATATGGCCAGATTGCCTTGTTTGTCGTAAATCTTTGCCCTTATAAAAGGCTTTATAAAGTAGGACGAACACTCTTCGGCTGCTGGCCGAAGAGGTTGAAGCCGATGGTCGGTCAACAAAGTTTTGTATAATGCGGATCCGAGCATTAGTGATGTAAAGTACTTGGATACATAGAATCATTACACATAAATTGTGATATACTCCGGACATTGATCCTTAATTCAGGTACCCGTGCCCACATTAAGGCTCGGGGGCTACTGGGCTTCGCGCTTTTCAGTTACAAATATTAAAGGGGCACATCGATCCCCTAATCTGGTGTTGCCACCCGACCATTGGCTCAGGGGCTACTGCATCGATGATTCAATGCAGACAGTTTATAAAGTTTGAAATACTTCCCGAGGAGATTATGATTCTCAGGTTGGTCGGCCGCACCCAACCTGAGTCTCGAGGAATATGCACACCACATTTCTATTCCTAAGTATGCTACCGAGCTAGGAGTTGATCCTCAGGCCGATTTTGTGAATCAACCTGAGTCTCAGGGGGGGGGGGGGGGGGGGGGGGGGGGGGGGGGGGGGGGGGGGGGGGGGGGGGGGGGGGGGGGGGGGGGGGGGGGGGGGGGGGGGGGGGGGGGGGGGGGGGGGGGGGGGGGGGGGGGGGGGGGGGGGGGGGGGGGGGGGGGGGGGGGGGGGGGGGGGGGGGGGGGGGGGGGGGGGGGGGGGGGGGGGGGGGGGGGGGGGGGGGGGGGGGGGGGGGGGGGGGGGGGGGGGGGGGGGGGGGGGGGGGGGGGGGGGGGGGGGGGGGGGGGGGGGGGGGGGGGGGGGGGGGGGGGGGGGGGGGGGGGGGGGGGGGGGGGGGGGGGGGGGGGGGGGGGGGGGGGGGGGGGGGGGGGGGGGGGGGGGGGGGGGGGGGGGGGGGGGGGGGGGGGGGGGGGGGGGGGGGGGGGGGGGATCGTTTAGTTTTATTGCTATTGCTTTATTCATGACTTATACATATTCCTCTGACTATGAGATTATGCAACTCCCGAATACCGGAGGAACACTTAGTGTGCTATCAAACGTCACAACGTAACTGGGTGACTATAAAGTGCCCTACAGGTGTCTCTGATGGTGTTTGTTGAGTTGGCATAGATCGAGATTAGGATTTGTCACTCCGTGTATCGGAGAGGTATCTCTGGGCCGTCTTGGTAACGCACATCACTATAAGCCTTGCAAGCATTGTGACTAATGAGTTAGTTGCGGGATGATGCATTACGGAACTAGTAAAGAGACTTGTCGGTAACGAGTGACGGTGTCCTGGACTAGGGGGTACTCACCACGTCGTCTCCCAACTAGGTGGGTTGGGCCGAGGACCCCCGTGGCGGTTCACTAATGGGCCAGTTCGGACAGCCGATGACATATACAAGGAAGATTCCACGAGACTTGGTGATCAAGACAAGGACTCTTCTCCACCAACGTATCCGGCTAGGACTCTTGTTATCCTAGGCCTTCGGTGCATTATATAAGCTGAGGCTAGGCTAGTCGATAAAGGAGGATCATTATGACATTACTCATCATACCTCTAGGGTTTAGACCACAACTTATGATCTCGCGGTAGATCAAACTCTGTACTTGATACTCCATCAATATAAACAAGAGCAGGGCATAGGGTATTACCTCCATCTAGAGGGCCCGAACCTGGGTAAAACATTGTCTCCTTCGTTCCTGTTACCATTGATCCTAAATCCACAGCTTGGGACCCCCTACCCAGAGATCTGCCGGTTTTAGCGCCGACAATGGTGCTTTCATTGAGAGTTCCACTGTGTGATCGGCAATGGATCAATGGCTCGCCTGCAAGATCAACTGCGACGTCGGCATATTCATCGCCGGCTGGACTGGTCACCTTGGATCGATCAAGGACTGCGCTCTACCTCAGATCGTCATGATCGGACGAGGGCCTTCATCAACATCAACTCCGATCTCTATCAAGATCGTGGAGGAATCACCCATATAGCTCGGGGGCTCAACTTCAACATTATCCTCGGGCGATCGTGCTGTTTTTCTATACAGCGGATTTGTATTCGCCGTAGCCGCTTCCTCGAGTGTCGCTTTGATGATTGCTTTGGTGGAATAGTGCAGAATTGTGTATATAACAACCCTGTAAAATTTTGCCATGTTTCGATGGAGGAATCTCCGGCGATCTACGATATACCGGAGCCCTGTCAAATCTGGACGGGAATCTGGACGAGTTTAGGGCGAGGAGTCCAGTGCC
>JAAAWM010008287.1:0-13070 GCA_036873465.1 Thinopyrum obtusiflorum
GAATAATAAATATTTATCATGAAATAAGAAAATAAATAATAACTTTATTATTGCCTCTAGGGCATATTTCCTTCAGTCTCCCACTTGCACTAGAGTCAATAATCTAGTTAACATCACCATGTGATTTAACATCGATAGTTCACATCTTTATGTGGCTAACACCCATAGTTCACATCAACATGTGACCAACACCCAAAGGGTTTACTAGAGTCAGCAATCTAGTTCACATCACTATGTGATTAACACCCAAAGAGTACTAAGGTGTGATTATGTTTTGCTTGTGAGATAATTTTAGTCAACGGGTCTGTCACATTCAGATCCGTAAGTATTTTGTAAATTTCTATGTCTACAATGCTCTGCACGGAGCTACTCTAGCTAATAGCTCCCACTTTCAATATGTATCTAGATCGAGACTTAGAGTCATCCAGATCGGTGTAAAAGCTTGCATCGACGTAACTCTTTGCGACGAACTCTTTATCACTTCCATAGCCGAGAAATATATCCTTATTCCACTAAGGATAATTTTGACCGCTGTCCAGTGATCTACTCCTAGATCACTATTGTACTCCCTTGCCAAACTCAGTGTAGGGTATACAATAGATCTGGTACACAGCATGGCATACTTTATAGAACCTATTGCTGAGGCATAGGGAATGACTTTCATTCTCTTTCTATCTTCTGCCGTGGTCGGGCTTTGAGTCTTACTCAATTTCACACCTTGTAACACAGGCAAGAACTCTTTCTTTGACTGTTCCATTTTGAACTACTTCAAAATCTTTGTCAAGGTATGAATTCATTGAAAAAACTTATCAAGCGTCTTGATCTATCTCTATAGATCTTGATGCTCAATGTGTAAGCAGCTTCATCGAGGTCTTTCTTTGAAAAATTCCTTTCAAACACTCCTTTATGCTTTCCAGAAAATTCTACATCATTTTCGATCAACAATATGTCTTTTACATATACTTATCAGAAAACTGTAGTGCTCCCACTCACTTTCTTGTAAATACAGGCTTCACCGCAAGTCTGTATAAAACTATATGCTTTGATGAACTCGTCAAAGCGTATAATCCAACTCTGAGATGCTTGCACCAGTCCATAGATGGATCGCTGGAGCTTGCACATTTTGTTAGCATCCTTTGGATCGATAAAACCTTCAGGTTGCATCATATACAACTCTTCTTCCAGAGATCCATTCAGGAATGCAGTTTTGACATCCATTTGCCAGATTTCATAAAATGTGGCATTTGCTAACATGATTCGGACAGACTTAAGCATCGCTCCGAGTGAGAAAATCTCATCGTAGTCAACACCTTGAACTTTGTCAAAAACCTTTTTCGACAAGTCTAGCTTTGTAGATAGTAATACTACTATCAGCGTCCGTCTTCCTCTTGAAGATCCATTTATTTTCTATGGCTTGCCGATCATCGGGCAAGTCAACCAAAGTCCACACTTTGTTCTTATACATGGATCCCATCTCAGATTTCATGGCCTCAAGCCATTTCACGGAATCTGGGCTCATCATCGCTTCCTCATAGTTCGTAGGTTCGTCATGGTCAAGTAACATGACCTCTAGAACAGGATTACCGTACCACTCTGGTGCGGATCTTATTCTAGTTGACCTACGAGGTTCGGTAGTAACTTGATCTGAAGTTACATGATCATCATCGGTATGTATGATTTCTGGGCTCACCATCGCTTTTCATAGTTCGTAGGTTCGTCATGGTCTAGTAACATAACCTCCAGAACAGGATTACCATACCACTCTGGTGCGGATCTTACTCTGGTTTACCTACGAGGTTTGGTAGTAACTTGATCTGAAGTTACATGATCATCATCATTAACTTCCTCACTAATTGGTGTAGGAGTCACAGGAACAGATTTCTGTGATGAACTACTTTCCAATAAGGGAGCAGGTACAGTTACCTCATCAAGTTCTACTTTCCTCCCACTTACTTCTTTCGAGAGAAACTCCTTCTCTGGAAAGGATCCATACTAAGCAACGAATGTCTTGCCTTCGGATCTGTGATAGAAGGTGTACCCAACTGTCTCCTTTGGGTATCCTATGAAGACACATTTCTCCGATTTGGGTTTGAGCTTATCAGGATGAAACTCTGTCACATAAGCATCGCAACCCCAAACTTTAAGAAACGACAACTTTGGTTTCTTGCCAAACCACAGTTCATAAGATGTCGTCTCAACGGATTTAGATGGTGCCCTATTTAACGTGAATGTAGCTCTCTCTAATGCATAACCCCAAAAACGATAGTGATAGATTGGTAAGAGACATCATATATCGCACTATATCTAATAAAGTACGGTTACGATGTTCGGACACACCATTACACTGTGGTGTTCCAGGTGGCGTGAGTAGTGAAACTATTTCACATTGTTTTAACTGAAGGCCAAACTCGTAACTCAAATATTTTACCTCTGCGATCATATCGTAGAAACTTTTATTTTCTTGTTACGATGATTCTCCACTTTCACTCTGAAATTCTTTGAACTTTTCAAATGTTTCAGACTTGTGTTTCATCAGGGGGGGGGGGGGGGGGGGGGGGGGGGGGGGGGGGGGGGGGGGGGGGGGGGGGGGGGGGGGGGGGGGGGGGGGGGGGGGGGGGGGGGGGGGGGGGGGGGGGGGGGGGGGGGGGGGGGGGGGGGGGGGGGGGGGGGGGGGGGGGGGGGGGGGGGGGGGGGGGGGGGGGGGGGGGGGGGGGGGGGGGGGGGGGGGGGGGGGGGGGGGGGGGGGGGGGGGGGGGGGGGGGGGGGGGGGGGGGGGGGGGGGGGGGGGGGGGGGGGGGGGGGGGGGGGGGGGGGGGGGGGGGGGGGGGGGGGGGGGGGGGGGGGGGGGGGGGGGGGGGGGGGGGGGGGGGGGGGGGGGGGGGGGGGGGGGGGGGGGGGGGGGGGGGGGGGGGGGGGGGGGGGGGGGGGGGGGGGGGGGGGGGGGGGGGGGGGGGGGGGGGGGGGGGGGGGGGGGGGGGGGGGGGGGGGGGGGGGGGGGGGGGGGGGGGGGGGGGGGGGGGGGGGGGGGGGGGGGGGGGGGGGGGGGGGGGGGGGGGGGGGGGGGGGGGGGGGGGGGGGGGGGGGGGGGGGGGGGGGGGGGGGGGGGGGGGGGGGGGGGGGGGGGGGGGGGGGGGGGGGGGGGGGGGGGGGGGGGGGGGGGGGGGGGGGGGGGGGGGGGGGGGGGGGGGGGGGGGGGGGGGGGGGGGGGGGGGGGGGGGGGGGGGGGGGGGGGGGGGGGGGGGGGGGGGGGGGGGGGGGGGGGGGGGGGGGGGGGGGGGGGGGGGGGGGGGGGGGGGGGGGGGGGGGGGGGGGGGGGGGGGGGGGGGGGGGGGGGGGGGGGGGGGGGGGGGGGGGGGGGGGGGGGGGGGGGGGGGGGGGGGGGGGGGGGGGGGGGGGGGGGGGGGGGGGGGGGGGGGGGGGGGGGGGGGGGGGGGGGGGGGGGGGGGGGGGGGGGGGGGGGGGGGGGGGGGGGGGGGGGGGGGGGGGGGGGGGGGGGGGGGGGGGGGGGGGGGGGGGGGGGGGGGGGGGGGGGGGGGGGGGGGGGGGGGGGGGGGGGGGGGGGGGGGGGGGGGGGGGGGGGGGGGGGGGGGGGGGGGGGGGGGGGGGGGGGGGGGGGGGGGGGGGGGGGGGGGGGGGGGGGGGGGGGGGGGGGGGGGGGGGGGGGGGGGGGGGGGGGGGGGGGGGGGGGGGGGGGGGGGGGGGGGGGGGGGGGGGGGGGGGGGGGGGGGGGGGGGGGGGGGGGGGGGGGGGGGGGGGGGGGGGGGGGGGGGGGGGGGGGGGGGGGGGGGGGGGGGGGGGGGGGGGGGGGGGGGGGGGGGGGGGGGGGGGGGGGGGGGGGGGGGGGGGGGGGGGGGGGGGGGGGGGGGGGGGGGGGGGGGGGGGGGGGGGGGGGGGGGGGGGGGGGGGGGGGGGGGGGGGGGGGGGGGGGGGGGGGGGGGGGGGGGGGGGGGGGGGGGGGGGGGGGGGGGGGGGGGGGGGGGGGGGGGGGGGGGGGGGGGGGGGGGGGGGGGGGGGGGGGGGGGGGGGGGGGGGGGGGGGGGGGGGGGGGGGGGGGGGGGGGGGGGGGGGGGGGGGGGGGGGGGGGGGGGGGGGGGGGGGGGGGGGGGGGGGGGGGGGGGGGGGGGGGGGGGGGGGGGGGGGGGGGGGGGGGGGGGGGGGGGGGGGGGGGGGGGGGGGGGGGGGGGGGGGGGGGGGGGGGGGGGGGGGGGGGGGGGGGGGGGGGGGGGGGGGGGGGGGGGGGGGGGGGGGGGGGGGGGGGGGGGGGGGGGGGGGGGGGGGGGGGGGGGGGGGGGGGGGGGGGGGGGGGGGGGGGGGGGGGGGGGGGGGGGGGGGGGGGGGGGGGGGGGGGGGGGGGGGGGGGGGGGGGGGGGGGGGGGGGGGGGGGGGGGGGGGGGGGGGGGGGGGGGGGGGGGGGGGGGGGGGGGGGGGGGGGGGGGGGGGGGGGGGGGGGGGGGGGGGGGGGGGGGGGGGGGGGGGGGGGGGGGGGGGGGGGGGGGGGGGGGGGGGGGGGGGGGGGGGGGGGGGGGGGGGGGGGGGGGGGGGGGGGGGGGGGGGGGGGGGGGGGGGGGGGGGGGGGGGGGGGGGGGGGGGGGGGGGGGGGGGGGGGGGGGGGGGGGGGGGGGGGGGGGGGGGGGGGGGGGGGGGGGGGGGGGGGGGGGGGGGGGGGGGGGGGGGGGGGGGGGGGGGGGGGGGGGGGGGGGGGGGGGGGGGGGGGGGGGGGGGGGGGGGGGGGGGGGGGGGGGGGGGGGGGGGGGGGGGGGGGGGGGGGGGGGGGGGGGGGGGGGGGGGGGGGGGGGGGGGGGGGGGGGGGGGGGGGGGGGGGGGGGGGGGGGGGGGGGGGGGGGGGGGGGGGGGGGGGGGGGGGGGGGGGGGGGGGGGGGGGGGGGGGGGGGGGGGGGGGGGGGGGGGGGGGGGGGGGGGGGGGGGGGGGGGGGGGGGGGGGGGGGGGGGGGGGGGGGGGGGGGGGGGGGGGGGGGGGGGGGGGGGGGGGGGGGGGGGGGGGGGGGGGGGGGGGGGGGGGGGGGGGGGGGGGGGGGGGGGGGGGGGGGGGGGGGGGGGGGGGGGGGGGGGGGGGGGGGGGGGGGGGGGGGGGGGGGGGGGGGGGGGGGGGGGGGGGGGGGGGGGGGGGGGGGGGGGGGGGATGAGCTCCTGAAACAATTGGTTTGATTTTTATCTCTGTCCAATATTTTCAGAGAGCAACATGAACATTTTCTTGGACCCTTTTGGAGCAATTTTTATTTGGGTCATTTCCAGAAATGATTCTGAGGGTTTCACAAATCCCCACTTCAATTTAAAATGAAATTTAAACATGATGCAGACATGACTAGCTAGTCTAGGTCATACCAGAACTAGGGATGTGACAGTTCTACTCGTGCATAGCATCAACGCATAAAACCAGGCTCGGATGCCACTATTGGGGAACGTAGTAATTTCAAAAAAATTCTACGCACATGCAAGATCATGGTGATGCATAGCAACGAGAGGGGAGAGTGTTGTCCGCGTACCCTCGTAGACCGAAAGCGGAAGCGTTAACACAACGCGGTTGATGTAGTCGTACGTCTTCACGATCCGACCAATCAAGTACCAAACGCACGGCACCTCCGAGTTCAGCACACGTTCAGCTCGATGACGTCCCTCGAACTCCGATCCAGTCGAGTGTTGAGGGAGGGTTTCGTCAGCATGACGGCGTGGTGACAATGTTGATGTTCTACCGACGCAGGGCTTCGCCTAAGCACCGCTACGATATTATCGAGGTGTAATATGGTGGAGGGGAGCACCGCACACGGCTAAGAGATCAATGATCAATTGTGTGTCGAGAGGTGCCCCCTTGCCCCCGTATATAAAGGAGCAAGGGGGAGGCCGCCGGCCAAGGGAGGAGGCGCGCCAAGGGGGGAGTCCTACTCCCACCGGGAGTAGAACTCCTACTTTCCTTGTTGGAGTAGGAAAAGGGAAGGGAGAACGAGAAAGAAGGAAGGGGGCGCCCCCCTCCCTAGTCCAATTCGGACTAGTCCATGGGGAGGGGTGCGGCCACCCTTTGGGGTCTTTCTCTCCTTTCCCGTATGGCCCATTAAGGCCCAATACGAATTCCCGTAACTCTCCGGTACTCCGAAAAATACCCGAATCACTCGGAACCTTTCCGACGTCCGAATATAGTCGTCCAATATATCGATCTTTACGTCTCGGCCATTTCGAGACTCCTCGTCATGTCCCCGATCTTATCCGGGACTCCGAACTCCTTCGGTACATCAAAACACATAAACTCATAATATAACCGTCATCGTAACGTTAAGCGTGCGGACCCTACGGGTTCGAGAACTATGTAGACATGACCGAGACACCTCTCCGGTCAATAACCAATAGCGGAACCTGGATGCTCATATTGGCTCCCACATATTCTACGAAGATCTTTATCGGTCAGACCGCATAACAACATACGTTGTTCCCTTTGTCATCGGTATGTTACTTGCCCGAGATTCGATCGTTCGTATCTCAATACCTAGTTCAATCTCGTTACCGGTAAGTCTCTTTACTCGTTCCGTAATACATCATCCTGCAACTAGCTCATTCGTTGCAATGCTTGCAAGGCTTATAGTGATGTGCATTACCGAGTGGGCCCAGAGATACCTCTCCGACAATCGGAGTGACAAATCCTAATCTTGAAATACGCCAACCCAACAAGTACCTTCGGAGACACCTGTAGAGCACCTTTATAATCACCCAGTTACGTTGTGACGTTTGGTAGCACACAAAGTGTTCCTCCGCTAAACGGGAGTTGCATAATCTCATAGTCATAGGAACATGTATAAGTCATGAAGAAAGCAATAGCAACATACTAAACGATCGAGTGCTAAGCTAACGGAATGGGTCAAGTCAATCACATCATTCTCCTAATGATGTGATCCCGTTAATCAAATGATAATTCATGTCTATGGCTAGGAAAGATAACCATCTTTGATCAACGAGCTAGTCAAGTAGAGGCATACTAGTGGCACTCTGTTTGTCTATGTATTCACACATGTATCAAGTTTCCGGTTAATACAATTCTAGCATGAATAATAAGGGGGGGGGGGGGGGGGGGGGGGGGGGGGGGGGGGGGGGGGGGGGGGGGGGGGGGGGGGGGGGGGGGGGGGGGGGGGGGGGCGACTGAAAAATCAAGCAGCTGATGATTTGGCAAAGATAGGTTCCAAGAGGGAGGCCATTTCCAACAACGTGTTTTTGGAACACATTCATACACCTTCAGTTCAAGAAGATCCTTTCACTGAAGAGCCCCCGCAGCCTAAGAGTGCCACAGATCCGACTGAAGTTGAAGTTCCAGCCGTGGTCGATTTGATCATGGAAGTATTGGTCATCACTCCCGACTGGACAGTGCCATACATTGCGTACATCCTTAGGAGGGAACTCCCAGAGGATGAAGAGGAGGCTCGACAGATCGTTCATCGATCCAAAACCTTTACTGTGATAAGAGGGCAGCTGTTCAGAGAAAGTGTAACTGGAGTCAGTCAGAAATGCATATCACCAGAAGAAGGTCGAGTGATCCTCAACGACATCCACTCGGGGACCTGTGGCCACCATGCGTCCTCTCGGACCATTGTGGCCAAAGCATACCGAGCGGGATTTTATTGGCCACGAGCAAATGAAATGGCGAAAGAAATAGTCGACAAATGTGAAGGTTGCCAGTTTTACTCCAACATGTCTCACAAGCCTGCATCAGCCCTGAAGACCATTCCACTCGTCTGGCCCTTTGCAGTTTGGGGTTTGGATATGGTTGGACCTCTAAGGACTGGTAGGAGCGGTTTCACTCACGTGCTCGTGGCAGTCGACAAGTTCACCAAATGGATTGAAGCCAAGCCTATCAAAAACCTTGAAGCCAGTACTGCTGTCAGCTTCATCAGAGAGTTAACATTCAGATATGGTGTTCCACACAGCATCATCACTGACAATGGGTCAAACTTCAATTCTGATGAGTTCAGAGCCTCCTGTGCTTCCCAAGGTACTCGAGTCGACTACGCTTCAGTCGCCCACCCCCCAGTCGAATGGACAAGCTGAAAGAGCAAACGGATTGATTCTCAAAGGGCTGAAACCCCGACTGATGCGTGATCTCAAACACGCAGCAAGAGCCTGGGTCGATGAACTTCCGTCAGTGCTGTGGGGACTAAGGACAACTCCCAATCGGTCGACTGGCCGAACTCCATTCTTCTTAGTTTATGGAGCTGAAGCTGTACTTCCGAGTGACTTGCTCCACAATGCACCCCGAGTCGAGCTTTTCTCAGAAGATGAAGCAGAACAGGCATGGCAAGATGCAGTCGATCTCCTGGAAGAGGAAAGAGAGATGGCCCTGATACAGTCGACCATCTATCAGCAAGACTTGCGTCGATTTCACGCCAGAAATGTGAGGGGTCGGGCATTTCAAGAGGGAGACCTGATTCTCCGAGTGGATCAGCAGAAACCACACAAGCTCGCTCCTGCCTGGGAAGGTCCCTTCATTGTCACCAGAGTGCTCCACAATGGAGCGTACCACCTCTACAATGTCGAGCACAAGAAAGACGAGCCGCGCGCTTGGAATGCGGAGCTGCTCCGCCCCTTTTATACTTAAGCACTCATTCCGTTGAGATGTAATAAGAAATACCTTTGTAGTCCGTTTATTAAAGACAAGAGCTTTACAGTCTTCTAAAATGATTGTCGTTGCTTATATTTGTGTCTAAAATCCCCCAGTGGGTGGCTTAGCCGCGAATCCGTTTCGCCTAAGTTTATAAAATCCTACCGAGTGGTGAGTAAGCCTCTCACTCGGGGGCTTAGTTACGAATCCGTTTCGCCTAAGTTTGAAAAATCCTACCGAGTGGCGAGCAAGCCTCTCATTCGGGGGCTTAGCTGCGAATCCGTTTCGCCTAAGTTTAAAAAATCCTACCGAATGGTGAGCAACCCTCCCACTCGGAGGCTTAGCTGCAGTCCAGTACTTGCCTAAGTTTAAAAAATCCTACCGAGTGGTGAGCAACCCTCCCACTCGGAGGCTTAGCTGCAGTCCAGTACTCGCCTAAGTTTGAAAAATCCTACCGAGTGGTGAGCAATCCTCCCACTCGGGGGCTTAGCTGCAGTCCAGTACTCGCCTAAGTTTGAAAAATCCTACCGAGTGGTGAGCAACCCTCCCACTCAGAGGCTTAGCTGCAGTCCAGTACTTGCCTAAGTTTGAAAAATCCTGCCGAGTGGTGAGCAGTCCTCCCACTCGGGGGGCTTAGCTGCAGTCCAGTACTCACCTAAGTTTGAAAAATCCTATCGAGTGGTGAGCAACCCTCCCACTCGGAGGCTTAGCTGCAGTCCAGTATTGGGGGGGGGGGGGGGGGGGGGGGGGGGGGGGGGGGGGGGGGGGGGGGGGGGGGGGGGGGGGGGGGGGGGGGGGGGGGGGGGGGGGGGGGGGGGGGGGGGGGGGGGGGGGGGGGGGGGGGGGGGGGGGGGGGGGGGGGGGGGGGGGGGGGGGGGGGGGGGGGGGGGGGGGGGGGGGGGGGGGGGGGGGGGGGGGGGGGGGGGGGGGGGGGGGGGGGGGGGGGGGGGGGGGGGGGGGGGGGGGGGGGGGGGGGGGGGGGGGGGGGGGGGGGGGGGGGGGGGGGGGGGGGGGGGGGGGGGGGGGGGGGGGGGGGGGGGGGGGGGGGGGGGGGGGGGGGGGGGGGGGGGGGGGGGGGGGGGGGGGGGGGGGGGGGGGGGGGGGGGGGGGGGGGGGGGGGGGGGGGGGGGGGGGGGGGGGGGGGGGGGGGGGGGGGGGGGGGGGGGGGGGGGGGGGGGGGGGGGGGGGGGGGGGGGGGGGGGGGGGGGGGGGGGGGGGGGGGGGGGGGGGGGGGGGGGGGGGGGGGGGGGGGGGGGGGGGGGGGGGGGGGGGGGGGGGGGGGGGGGGGGGGGGGGGGGGGGGGGGGGGGGGGGGGGGGGGGGGGGGGGGGGGGGGGGGGGGGGGGGGGGGGGGGGGGGGGGGGGGGGGGGGGGGGGGGGGGGGGGGGGGGGGGGGGGGGGGGGGGGGGGGGGGGGGGGGGGGGGGGGGGGGGGGGGGGGGGGGGGGGGGGGGGGGGGGGGGGGGGGGGGGGGGGGGGGGGGGGGGGGGGGGGGGGGGGGGGGGGGGGGGGGGGGGGGGGGGGGGGGGGGGGGGGGGGGGGGGGGGGGGGGGGGGGGGGGGGGGGGGGGGGGGGGGGGGGGGGGGGGGGGGGGGGGGGGGGGGGGGGGGGGGGGGGGGGGGGGGGGGGGGGGGGGGGGGGGGGGGGGGGGGGGGGGGGGGGGGGGGGGGGGGGGGGGGGGGGGGGGGGGGGGGGGGGGGGGGGGGGGGGGGGGGGGGGGGGGGGGGGGGGGGGGGGGGGGGGGGGGGGGGGGGGGGGGGGGGGGGGGGGGGGGGGGGGGGGGGGGGGGGGGGGGGGGGGGGGGGGGGGGGGGGGGGGGGGGGAGCAACAAAGGCTCTTTGCTGATCGGGAGAGCAAGCACCAGCTGGGTGGAAAGCAGGGCTTTTAGCTCTGCAAATGCTGCATCAGCTTCAGGAGTCCACTCGAACTTGTCTGACTTCTTCATCAATCGGTAAAGAGGCAATGCCTTTTCACCGAGACGAGAGATGAATCGACTTAAAGTGGCCAAGCAACCAGTAAGCTTCTGAACATCGTGCACACGCACTTGTCTTTTCATTCGGAGTATAGTGCCCACTTTCTCTGGATTTGCGTCGATTCCTTGTTCAGAAACGAGAAAACCAAGTAATTTTCTGCCAGGAACTCCGAATGTGCACTTTGATGGATTAAGCTTGATATCATACCTCCTGAGGTTGGCAAATGTTTCAGCAAGGTCAGTCAGTAGGTTGGAACCTTTGCATGACTTGACTACAATATCATCCATGTACGCTTCCACATTCCGACTGATTTGGGTGAGCAAACACTTCTGAATCATCCTCATGAACGTGGCTCCGGCATTTTTGAGGCCGAATGGCATGGTGACGTAACAGAAGCACCCGAATGGGGTGATGAAAGCTGTTTTGATCTCATCGGGTCCATACAGACGGATCTGATGGTACCCAGAATAGGCGTCTAAGAAAGACAGTCGCTCACATCCCGTAGTCGAGTCGACTATTTGGTCGATGCGGGGGAGAGGAAAATGATCTTTCGGGCAGGCCCGATTGATATGTTTAAAGTCAATGCACATGCGAAGTGACTTGTCCTTCTTGGGGACCATGACAACATTGGCGAGCCACTCGGAGTGGTAAATCTCTCGGATAAACTCTGCTGCTAAGAGCCGAGCCACCTCTTCGCCAATAGCCTTCCTTTTCTGGACGGCGGACCGTCGGGGGGGGGGGGGGGGGGGGGGGGGGGGGGGGGGGGGGGGGGGGGGGGGGGGGGGGGGGGGGGGGGGGGGGGGGGGGGGGGGGGGGGGGGGGGGGGGGGGGGGGGGGGGGGGGGGGGGGGGGGGGGGGGGGGGGGGGGGGGGGGGGGGGGGGGGGGGGGGGGGGGGGGGGGGGGGGGGGGGGGGGGGGGGGGGGGGGGGGGGGGGGGGGGGGGGGGGGGGGGGGGGGGGGGGGGGGGGGGGGGGGGGGGGGGGGGGGGGGGGGGGGGGGGGGGGGGGGGGGGGGGGGGGGGGGGGGGGGGGGGGGGGGGGGGGGGGGGGGGGGGGGGGGGGGGGGGGGGGGGGGGGGGGGGGGGGGGGGGGGGGGGGGGGGGGGGGGGGGGGGGGGGGGGGGGGGGGGGGGGGGGGGGGGGGGGGGGGGGGGGGGGGGGGGGGGGGGGGGGGGGGGGGGGGGGGGGGGGGGGGGGGGGGGGGGGGGGGGGGGGGGGGGGGGGGGGGGGGGGGGGGGGGGGGGGGGGGGGGGGGGGGGGGGGGGGGGGGGGGGGGGGGGGGGGGGGGGGGGGGGGGGGGGGGGGGGGGGGGGGGGGGGGGGGGGGGGGGGGGGGGGGGGGGGGGGGGGGGGGGGGGGGGGGGGGGGGGGGGGGGGGGGGGGGGGGGGGGGGGGGGGGGGGGGGGGGGGGGGGGGGGGGGGGGGGGGGGGGGGGGGGGGGGGGGGGGGGGGGGGGGGGGGGGGGGGGGGGGGGGGGGGGGGGGGGGGGGGGGGGGGGGGGGGGGGGGGGGGGGGGGGGGGGGGGGGGGGGGGGGGGGGGGGGGGGGGGGGGGGGGGGGGGGGGGGGGGGGGGGGGGGGGGGGGGGGGGGGGGGGGGGGGGGGGGGGGGGGGGGGGGGGGGGGGGGGGGGGGGGGGGGGGGGGGGGGGGGGGGGGGGGGGGGGGGGGGGGGGGGGGGGGGGGGGGGGGGGGGGGGGGGGGGGGGGGGGGGGGGGGGGGGGGGGGGGGGGGGGGGGGGGGGGGGGGGGGGGGGGGGGGGGGGGGGGCAACTTTGTCTGACTCCTTTTTCTTATCTTTGGGCTGTTTCCCCTGGAATTGCTGGATCAAGAGCCGACACTGTTGAGTGGTATGTTTCGGGTAAATGAAGTTATACTATTCATCTTTCTTCGTGTGGATGTGGCATGGCAAATCCATCACGTCATTTCCCTCCTTATCTTTCACCTTCTTAGGGTTCCAAGGTCATTTGGGCTTCCCTTTAAACTTTCCTTGAGTCACGGCCAAGGCTTCTCCAGGAGCAGCTGGCTCGGCTTTCCGCTTCTGCTTCCGACTGGAGTTCCCTCCTCCGGTTTCGTGGGCGACTGACTTGTGCTTGCCACTCCGGAGCCGATCCTCTTCTTCACCATTGGCATACTTGGTGGCTATCTCCATCATTCGACTCAGAGACATGTCTCCAGTTCGACCGAATTTCAGGTTTAGCTCTCTGTACTTAAAGCCTTCCTTGAAGGCACACACTGCCTGGTGATCCGATACGTTCTCTACCGTGTGATGCAATGTGATCCATCTCTGGATGTAATCTCTCAAAGTCTCATTCGACTTCTGCACACAAGTTTGCAGCTCTGTCAGTCCTGCTGGTCGCTTGCAGGTTCCTTCAAACGTTTTGAAAAACACTCGGGAAAGATCTTCCCAAGTGTAAATGATGCTGGTTGCCAACTGATTCAACCATGCTCTGGCCGAGCCCTCCAACATAAGAGGCAGATGTTTCATGGCCACCTCATCATTGCCACCCC
>JAAAWM010008288.1:0-13080 GCA_036873465.1 Thinopyrum obtusiflorum
GCTTGGGTGCTGTCCTTACTTGGACAAGCATCCCACTTATGATTAACTCCTATAGCAAGCATCTGCAACTACAAAAGAAGTATTAAGGTAAACCTAACCATAGCATGAAACATATGGATCCAAATCAGCCCCTTACGAAGCAACGCATAAACTAGGGTTTAAGCTTCTGTCACTCTAGCAACCCATCATCTAATTATTACTTCCCAATGCCTTCCTCTAGGCCCAAATAATGGTGAAGTGTCATGTAGTCGACATTCACATAACACCACAAACATAACCCATTACGTTGTCTTCCTTGTCCAACATCAACTCTTTAGCATGTCATATTGTAACATCCCAATTTTCCTTCGAGGTTTGGTCGTTACACATATTTTAATGAGTGCTCACAATCATAAAAGATGTCCAAGATAGTATATTTATATGTGAAACCTCTCTTTCTTTATTACCTCCTATTAATTGCAATGATGACCAAAGCTATGTTTGCCAACACTCAACAACTTTTAATCATCATACTCTTTCTATGTGAAGTCATTACTCTCCATAAGATCAATATGATCTCTTCGTTTCTTTTTATTCTTTTCTCTTTTCTTTTATTCCCTCAAGATCATGGCAAAATAATCAAGCCCTTGACTCAACACTAATCTTTATTATATAGCTCACGGACTCGATTACATGGAGGGATCATAAAGCAAAACTCAAAACTAGATCATACCAAAAACTTTATTCTACTAGATCAAGATATTACTAAAAGGATCGAACTAAGAAAAATGGTAAAGATAGAGTTGTGATGGTGATACGATACCGGGGCACCTCCCCCAAGCTTGGTAGTTGCCAAGGGGAGTGCCCATACCCATGTGATTATATCTCCTTTGCTGGTGAAGGGGTTGCTGATGATGTAGGCTTGTCGTTCATCTTCCAAGGTATAGGCTCACCATCATAGAAGGATGATCGAGTCTCCGGGATCCTTAAATATGCAGCCAAACTCATCCTCTTGAATCTATATTCATACTCACAGTTTTGGTTTTGCAGGTCATAGATTTGGGCTTGGAGGTGCTCGATTTTCTCGTGGAGCTTGAAGATGGCCTCCCCAATGTTCTTGGCATCCAGCTTGTGGTTGTTGGTGAACTCCGTGATCATTATGTGATTGGAGTCAAGTCCATGCTCCACCATCTCCTGGCACTTGAAAACTTGTTGCTCCATTGCCTCGAGCCTTGTATCCACGCTCCCGGTCCTCCTTGGTCCCTCAACGTCTCGGATGTGCAGCACCCCCTCATGCATCTCAATGGTTTGAGGGTGTTGCAGCACCTCCGCGAGGTAGGGGTTGATGACCTTCTCGAAGAACTTGTCCTTGGGGGCACTTGGAGATGTCATGATGATCCACAAGTATAGGGGATCTATCGTAGTCCTTTTGATAAGTAAGAGTGTCGAACCCAACGAGGAGCAGAAGGAAATGATAAGCGGTTTTCAGGAAGGTATTCTCTGCAAGCACTGAAATTATAGGTAACAGATAGTTTTGTGATAAGGGGGGGGGGGGGGGGGGGGGGGGGGGGGGGGGGGGGGGGGGGGGGGGGGGGGGGGGGGGGGGGGGGGGGGGGGGGGGGGGGGGGGGGGGGGGGGGGGGGGGGGGGGGGGGGGGGGGGGGGGGGGGGGGGGGGGGGGGGGGGGGGGGGGGGGGGGGGGGGGGGGGGGGGGGGGGGGGGGGGGGGGGGGGGGGGGGGGGGGGGGGGGGGGGGGGGGGGGGGGGGGGGGGGGGGGGGGGGGGGGGGGGGGGGGGGGGGGGGGGGGGGGGGGGGGGGGGGGGGGGGGGGGGGGGGGGGGGGGGGGGGGGGGGGGGGGGGGGGGGGGGGGGGGGGGGGGGGGGGGGGGGGGGGGGGGGGGGGGGGGGGGGGGGGGGGGGGGGGGGGGGGGGGGGGGGGGGGGGGGGGGGGGGGGGGGGGGGGGGGGGGGGGGGGGGGGGGGGGGGGGGGGGGGGGGGGGGGGGGGGGGGGGGGGGGGGGGGGGGGGGGGGGGGGGGGGGGGGGGGGGGGGGGGGGGGGGGGGGGGGGGGGGGGGGGGGGGGGGGGGGGGGGGGGGGGGGGGGGGGGGGGGGGGGGGGGGGGGGGGGGGGGGGGGGGGGGGGGGGGGGGGGGGGGGGGGGGGGGGGGGGGGGGGGGGGGGGGGGGGGGGGGGGGGGGGGGGGGGGGGGGGGGGGGGGGGGGGGGGGGGGGGGGGGGGGGGGGGGGGGGGGGGGGGGGGGGGGGGGGGGGGGGGGGGGGGGGGGGGGGGGGGGGGGGGGGGGGGGGGGGGGGGGGGGGGGGGGGGGGGGGGGGGGGGGGGGGGGGGGGGGGGGGGGGGGGGGGGGGGGGGGGGGGGGGGGGGGGGGGGGGGGGGGGGGGGGGGGGGGGGGGGGGGGGGGGGGGGGGGGGGGGGGGGGGGGGGGGGGGGGGGGGGGGGGGGGGGGGGGGGGGGGGGGGGGGGGGGGGGGGGGGGGGGGGGGGGGGGGGGGGGGGGGGGGGGGGGGGGGGGGGGGGGGGGGGGGGGGGGGGGGGGGGGGGGGGGGGGGGGGGGGGGGGGGGGGGGGGGGGGGGGGGGGGGGGGGGGGGGGGGGGGGGGGGGGGGGGGGGGGGGGGGGGGGGGGGGGGGGGGGGGGGGGGGGGGGGGGGGGGGGGGGGGGGGGGGGGGGGGGGGGGGGGGGGGGGGGGGGGGGGGGGGGGGGGGGGGGGGGGGGGGGGGGGGGGGGGGGGGGGGGGGGGGGGGGGGGGGGGGGGGGGGGGGGGGGGGGGGGGGGGGGGGGGGGGGGGGGGGGGGGGGGGGGGGGGGGGGGGGGGGGGGGGGGGGGGGGGGGGGGGGGGGGGGGGGGGGGGGGGGGGGGGGGGGGGGGGGGGGGGGGGGGGGGGGGGGGGGGGGGGGGGGGGGGGGGGGGGGGGGGGGGGGGGGGGGGGGGGGGGGGGGGGGGGGGGGGGGGGGGGGGGGGGGGGGGGGGGGGGGGGGGGGGGGGGGGGGGGGGGGGGGGGGGGGGGGGGGGGGGGGGGGGGGGGGGGGGGGGGGGGGGGGGGGGGGGGGGGGGGGGGGGGGGGGGGGGGGGGGGGGGGGGGGGGGGGGGGGGGGGGGGGGGGGGGGGGGGGGGGGGGGGGGGGGGGGGGGGGGGGGGGGGGGGGGGGGGGGGGGGGGGGGGGGGGGGGGGGGGGGGGGGGGGGGGGGGGGGGGGGGGGGGGGGGGGGGGGGGGGGGGGGGGGGGGGGGGGGGGGGGGGGGGGGGGGGGGGGGGGGGGGGGGGGGGGGGGGGGGGGGGGGGGGGGGGGGGGGGGGGGGGGGGGGGGGGGGGGGGGGGGGGGGGGGGGGGGGGGGGGGGGGGGGGGGGGGGGGGGGGGGGGGGGGGGGGGGGGGGGGGGGGGGGGGGGGGGGGGGGGGGGGGGGGGGGGGGGGGGGGGGGGGGGGGGGGGGGGGGGGGGGGGGGGGGGGGGGGGGGGGGGGGGGGGGGGGGGGGGGGGGGGGGGGGGGGGGGGGGGGGGGGGGGGGGGGGGGGGGGGGGGGGGGGGGGGGGGGGGGGGGGGGGGGGGGGGGGGGGGGGGGGGGGGGGGGGGGGGGGGGGGGGGGGGGGGGGGGGGGGGGGGGGGGGGGGGGGGGGGGGGGGGGGGGGGGGGGGGGGGGGGGGGGGGGGGGGGGGGGGGGGGGGGGGGGGGGGGGGGGGGGGGGGGGGGGGGGGGGGGGGGGGGGGGGGGGGGGGGGGGGGGGGGGGGGGGGGGGGGGGGGGGGGGGGGGGGGGGGGGGGGGGGGGGGGGGGGGGGGGGGGGGGGGGGGGGGGGGGGGGGGGGGGGGGGGGGGGGGGGGGGGGGGGGGGGGGGGGGGGGGGGGGGGGGGGGGGGGGGGGGGGGGGGGGGGGGGGGGGGGGGGGGGGGGGGGGGGGGGGGGGGGGGGGGGGGGGGGGGGGGGGGGGGGGGGGGGGGGGGGGGGGGGGGGGGGGGGGGGGGGGGGGGGGGGGGGGGGGGGGGGGGGGGGGGGGGGGGGGGGGGGGGGGGGGGGGGGGGGGGGGGGGGGGGGGGGGGGGGGGGGGGGGGGGGGGGGGGGGGGGGGGGGGGGGGCTGCAGGGGTGTCCCAACTTAGCCCATTATAAGCTCACGATCCGCGGAGACAATCCTCCATCGCGGGACACCCGATCAGATTCGGAATCCCGGTGCACAAGACATTTCGACAATGGTAAAACAAAACCAGCAAGACCGCTCGAATGTGCCGACAAATCCCGATAGGAGCTGCACATATCTCGTTCTCAGGGCACACCAGATGAGCCAAACGTCGGGTTGGCATAGACCCTGGTTGCCCAGGGGGCGCCGGACATCGCTCGGTTTGGACCAGCACTCAGAGGAGCACTGGCCCGGGGGGGCTAAAATAAAGATGACCCTCAGGAGCGCGACTCCCTAGGGAAAAATATAGGTAGTGGGTAGGCAAATGTAAAACCAATGTTGGGCCTTGCTGGAGGAGTTTTATTCAAAGCGAACTGTCAAGAGGGTCCCATACCCCTCACCGTGTTAGGGACGCAAAATCAAGGAACATAACACCGGTATGACGGAAACAAGGGCGGCAAGAGTGGAACAAAACACCAGACATAAGGCCGAGCCTTCCACCCTTTACCAAGTATATAGATGCATTAATTAAATAAGAGATATTGTGATATCCCAACAAAGTTCATGATATCCATGTTCCAACATGGAACAACCTGCAACTGCACCTGCGACTAGCAATGCTATCAGAGGGGCTGACCAAGCGGTAACATAGCCAAACAACGGTTTGCTAGGAAGGGTGAAAAGGTTAGATGTTTTCATGGCAATTTGGGAGGCTTGACAACAAGTGGTAGGTAGCGCGACATAGCGATAGCATCGAGACAACTAGCATAGCAATGATAGTAGTGAGATCCAAGGTGATGGTCATCTTGCCTGAAATCCCACTAGGAAGAAGAAATCCCGCTAGGAAGAAGAACGAGTCCATGAAGAAGATGAAGCCACGAAGACGAACCAAGCATAGACGAACGAATCCTCACGATCGCAACGAAACAGGAACTAACGAGAAGGAGCACAACCGGAAAGAAGCAAACAACACGGTAAACACACAACACATAAACATGACATGATGCTCAACTAAGTATGATGCATGACAAGTCTATATGAAGCTACTCAGGGCAAGAGATGATGCATACAGGGGGGGGGGGGGGGGGGGGGGGGGGGGGGGGGGGGGGGGGGGGGGGGGGGGGGGGGGGGGGGGGGGGGGGGGGGGGGGGGGGGGGGGGGGGGGGGGGGGGGGGGGGGGGGGGGGGGGGGGGGGGGGGGGGGGGGGGGGGGGGGGGGGGGGGGGGGGGGGGGGGGGGGGGGGGGGGGGGGGGGGGGGGGGGGGGGGGGGGGGGGGGGGGGGGGGGGGGGGGGGGGGGGGGGGGGGGGGGGGGGGGGGGGGGGGGGGGGGGGGGGGGGGGGGGGGGGGGGGGGGGGGGGGGGGGGGGGGGGGGGGGGGGGGGGGGGGGGGGGGGGGGGGGGGGGGGGGGGGGGGGGGGGGGGGGGGGGGGGGGGGGGGGGGGGGGGGGGGGGGGGGGGGGGGGGGGGGGGGGGGGGGGGGGGGGGGGGGGGGGGGGGGGGGGGGGGGGGGGGGGGGGGGGGGGGGGGGGGGGGGGGGGGGGGGGGGGGGGGGGGGGGGGGGGGGGGGGGGGGGGGGGGGGGGGGGGGGGGGGGGGGGGGGGGGGGGGGGGGGGGGGGGGGGGGGGGGGGGGGGGGGGGGGGGGGGGGGGGGGGGGGGGGGGGGGGGGGGGGGGGGGGGGGGGGGGGGGGGGGGGGGGGGGGGGGGGGGGGGGGGGGGGGGGGGGGGGGGGGGGGGGGGGGGGGGGGGGGGGGGGGGGGGGGGGGGGGGGGGGGGGGGGGGGGGGGGGGGGGGGGGGGGGGGGGGGGGGGGGGGGGGGGGGGGGGGGGGGGGGGGGGGGGGGGGGGGGGGGGGGGGGGGGGGGGGGGGGGGGGGGGGGGGGGGGGGGGGGGGGGGGGGGGGGGGGGGGGGGGGGGGGGGGGGGGGGGGGGGGGGGGGGGGGGGGGGGGGGGGGGGGGGGGGGGGGGGGGGGGGGGGGGGGGGGGGGGGGGGGGGGGGGGGGGGGGGGGGGGGGGGGGGGGGGGGGGGGGGGGGGGGGGGGGGGGGGGGGGGGGGGGGGGGGGGGGGGGGGGGGGGGGGGGGGGGGGGGGGGGGGGGGGGGGGGGGGGGGGGGGGGGGGGGGGGGGGGGGGGGGGGGGGGGGGGGGGGGGGGGGGGGGGGGGGGGGGGGGGGGGGGGGGGGGGGGGGGGGGGGGGGGGGGGGGGGGGGGGGGGGGGGGGGGGGGGGGGGGGGGGGGGGGGGGGGGGGGGGGGGGGGGGGGGGGGGGGGGGGGGGGGGGGGGGGGGGGGGGGGGGGGGGGGGGGGGGGGGGGGGGGGGGGGGGGGGGGGGGGGGGGGGGGGGGGGGGGGGGGGGGGGGGGGGGGGGGGGGGGGGGGGGGGGGGGGGGGGGGGGGGGGGGGGGGGGGGGGGGGGGGGGGGGGGGGGGGGGGGGGGGGGGGGGGGGGGGGGGGGGGGGGGGGGGGGGGGGGGGGGGGGGGGGGGGGGGGGGGGGGGGGGGGGGGGGGGGGGGGGGGGGGGGGGGGGGGGGGGGGGGGGGGGGGGGGGGGGGGGGGGGGGGGGGGGGGGGGGGGGGGGGGGGGGGGGGGGGGGGGGGGGGGGGGGGGGGGGGGGGGGGGGGGGGGGGGGGGGGGGGGGGGGGGGGGGGGGGGGGGGGGGGGGGGGGGGGGGGGGGGGGGGGGGGGGGGGGGGGGGGGGGGGGGGGGGGGGGGGGGGGGGGGGGGGGGGGGGGGGGGGGGGGGGGGGGGGGGGGGGGGGGGGGGGGGGGGGGGGGGGGGGGGGGGGGGGGGGGGGGGGGGGGGGGGGGGGGGGGGGGGGGGGGGGGGGGGGGGGGGGGGGGGGGGGGGGGGGGGGGGGGGGGGGGGGGGGGGGGGGGGGGGGGGGGGGGGGGGGGGGGGGGGGGGGGGGGGGGGGGGGGGGGGGGGGGGGGGGGGGGGGGGGGGGGGGGGGGGGGGGGGGGGGGGGGGGGGGGGGGGGGGGGGGGGGGGGGGGGGGGGGGGGGGGGGGGGGGGGGGGGGGGGGGGGGGGGGGGGGGGGGGGGGGGGGGGGGGGGGGGGGGGGGGGGGGGGGGGGGGGGGGGGGGGGGGGGGGGGGGGGGGGGGGGGGGGGGGGGGGGGGGGGGGGGGGGGGGGGGGGGGGGGGGGGGGGGGGGGGGGGGGGGGGGGGGGGGGGGGGGGGGGGGGGGGGGGGGGGGGGGGGGGGGGGGGGGGGGGGGGGGGGGGGGGGGGGGGGGGGGGGGGGGGGGGGGGGGGGGGGGGGGGGGGGGGGGGGGGGGGGGGGGGGGGGGGGGGGGGGGGGGGGGGGGGGGGGGGGGGGGGGGGGGGGGGGGGGGGGGGGGGGGGGGGGGGGGGGGGGGGGGGGGGGGGGGGGGGGGGGGGGGGGGGGGGGGGGGGGGGGGGGGGGGGGGGGGGGGGGGGGGGGGGGGGGGGGGGGGGGGGGGGGGGGGGGGGGGGGGGGGGGGGGGGGGGGGGGGGGGGGGGGGGGGGGGGGGGGGGGGGGGGGGGGGGGGGGGGGGGGGGGGGGGGGGGGGGGGGGGGGGGGGGGGGGGGGGGGGGGGGGGGGGGGGGGGGGGGGGGGGGGGGGGGGGGGGGGGGGGGGGGGGGGGGGGGGGGGGGGGGGGGGGGGGGGGGGGGGGGGGGGGGGGGGGGGGGGGGGGGGGGGGGGGGGGGGGGGGGGGGGGGGGGGGGGGGGGGGGGGGGGGGGGGGGGGGGGGGGGGGGGGGGGGGGGGGGGGGGGGGGGGGGGGGGGGGGGGGGGGGGGGGGGGGGGGGGGGGGGGGGGGGGGGGGGGGGGGGGGGGGGGGGGGGGGGGGGGGGGGGGGGGGGGGGGGGGGGGGGGGGGGGGGGGGGGGGGGGGGGGGGGGGGGGGGGGGGGGGGGGGGGGGGGGGGGGGGGGGGGGGGGGGGGGGGGGGGGGGGGGGGGGGGGGGGGGGGGGGGGGGGGGGGGGGGGGGGGGGGGGGGGGGGGGGGGGGGGGGGGGGGGGGGGGGGGGGGGGGGGGGGGGGGGGGGGGGGGGGGGGGGGGGGGGGGGGGGGGGGGGGGGGGGGGGGGGGGGGGGGGGGGGGGGGGGGGGGGGGGGGGGGGGGGGGGGGGGGATTAACCGGAGGCCCAACCCAGAATTGATGTTTTTTGCCTATTTCAGTGTTTCGGAGAAACATAATATCAAATAGAGTCCAAATGGAATGAAACCTTCGGAAACATGATTTTCTCATCAGATAAGATCCAGGAAACTTGGACCCTCCGTCAAGAAAGCCACGAGGCGGTCACGAGGGTGGAGGGTGCGCCCCCTGCCTCGTGGGCCCCCCGAAGCTCCACCGACGTACTCCTTCGTCCTATATATACCTACGTACTCCCAAACGACCGGGGACGGAGCCAAAAACCTAATTCCACCGCCGCAACTTTCTGTATCCACGAGATCCCATCTTGGGGCCTATTCCGGAGCTTCGCCGGAGGGGGCGTCGATCACGGAGGGCTTCTACATCATCATCCAAGCCCCTTCGATGAAGTGTGAGTAATTTACTTCAGACCTACGGGTCCATAGTTAGTAGCTAGATGGCTTCTTCTCTCTTTTTGGATCTCAATACAATGTTCTCCCCGTCTCTTGTGGAGATCTATTCGATGTAATCTTCTTTTTGTGTTGTGTTTGTTGAGACCGATGAATTGTGGGTTTATGATCCAGTCTATCTATGAATAATATTTGAATCTTCTCTGAATTCTTTTATGTATGATTGGTTATCTTTGCAAGTCTCTTTGAATTATCAGTTTGGTTTGGCCTACTAGAATTGGTTGTTCTTGCCATGGGAGAAGTGCTTAGCTTTGGGTTCGATCTTGCGGGGGGGGGGGGGGGGGGGGGGGGGGGGGGGGGGGGGGGGGGGGGGGGGGGGGGGGGGGGGGGGGGGGGGGGGGGGGGGGGGGGGGGGGGGGGGGGGGGGGGGGGGGGGGGGGGGGGGGGGGGGGGGGGGGGGGGGGGGGGGGGGGGGGGGGGGGGGGGGGGGGGGGGGGGGGGGGGGGGGGGGGGGGGGGGGGGGGGGGGGGGGGGGGGGGGGGGGGGGGGGGGGGGGGGGGGGGGGGGGGGGGGGGGGGGGGGGGGGGGGGGGGGGGGGGGGGGGGGGGGGGGGGGGGGGGGGGGGGGGGGGGGGGGGGGGGGGGGGGGGGGGGGGGGGGGGGGGGGGGGGGGGGGGGGGGGGGGGGGGGGGGGGGGGGGGGGGGGGGGGGGGGGGGGGGGGGGGGGGGGGGGGGGGGGGGGGGGGGGGGGGGGGGGGGGGGGGGGGGGGGGGGGGGGGGGGGGGGGGGGGGGGGGGGGGGGGGGGGGGGGGGGGGGGGGGGGGGGGGGGGGGGGGGGGGGGGGGGGGGGGGGGGGGGGGGGGGGGGGGGGGGGGGGGGGGGGGGGGGGGGGGGGGGGGGGGGGGGGGGGGGGGGGGGGGGGGGGGGGGGGGGGGGGGGGGGGGGGGGGGGGGGGGGGGGGGGGGGGGGGGGGGGGGGGGGGGGGGGGGGGGGGGGGGGGGGGGGGGGGGGGGGGGGGGGGGGGGGGGGGGGGGGGGGGGGGGGGGGGGGGGGGGGGGGGGGGGGGGGGGGGGGGGGGGGGGGGGGGGGGGGGGGGGGGGGGGGGGGGGGGGGGGGGGGGGGGGGGGGGGGGGGGGGGGGGGGGGGGGGGGGGGGGGGGGGGGGGGGGGGGGGGGGGGGGGGGGGGGGGGGGGGGGGGGGGGGGGGGGGGGGGGGGGGGGGGGGGGGGGGGGGGGGGGGGGGGGGGGGGGGGGGGGGGGGGGGGGGGGGGGGGGGGGGGGGGGGGGGGGGGGGGGGGGGGGGGGGGGGGGGGGGGGGGGGGGGGGGGGGGGGGGGGGGGGGGGGGGGGGGGGGGGGGGGGGGGGGGGGGGGGGGGGGGGGGGGGGGGGGGGGGGGGGGGGGGGGGGGGGGGGGGGGGGGGGGGGGGGGGGGGGGGGGGGGGGGGGGGGGGGGGGGGGGGGGGGGGGGGGGGGGGGGGGGGGGGGGGGGGGGGGGGGGGGGGGGGGGGGGGGGGGGGGGGGGGGGGGGGGGGGGGGGGGGGGGGGGGGGGGGGGGGGGGGGGGGGGGGGGGGGGGGGGGGGGGGGGGGGGGGGGGGGGGGGGGGGGGGGGGGGGGGGGGGGGGGGGGGGGGGGGGGGGGGGGGGGGGGGGGGGGGGGGGGGGGGGGGGGGGGGGGGGGGGGGGGGGGGGGGGGGGGGGGGGGGGGGGGGGGGGGGGGGGGGGGGGGGGGGGGGGGGGGGGGGGGGGGGGGGGGGGGGGGGGGGGGGGGGGGGGGGGGGGGGGGGGGGGGGGGGGGGGGGGGGGGGGGGGGGGGGGGGGGGGGGGGGGGGGGGGGGGGGGGGGGGGGGGGGGGGGGGGGGGGGGGGGGGGGGGGGGGGGGGGGGGGGGGGGGGGGGGGGGGGGGGGGGGGGGGGGGGGGGGGGGGGGGGGGGGGGGGGGGGGGGGGGGGGGGGGGGGGGGGGGGGGGGGGGGGGGGGGGGGGGGGGGGGGGGGGGGGGGGGGGGGGGGGGGGGGGGGGGGGGGGGGGGGGGGGGGGGGGGGGGGGGGGGGGGGGGGGGGGGGGGGGGGGGGGGGGGGGGGGGGGGGGGGGGGGGGGGGGGGGGGGGGGGGGGGGGGGGGGGGGGGGGGGGGGGGGGGGGGGGGGGGGGGGGGGGGGGGGGGGGGGGGGGGGGGGGGGGGGGGGGGGGGGGGGGGGGGGGGGGGGGGGGGGGGGGGGGGGGGGGGGGGGGGGGGGGGGGGGGGGGGGGGGGGGGGGGGGGGGGGGGGGGGGGGGGGGGGGGGGGGGGGGGGGGGGGGGGGGGGGGGGGGGGGGGGGGGGGGGGGGGGGGGGGGGGGGGGGGGGGGGGGGGGGGGGGGGGGGGGGGGGGGGCCATAGGAAAGCCAATACTATTAAAAGGGGATGAGGTGTTGCTTAATGGCTTGCTTGCTCAAATGCTTAGTGACATTGCTCCAAATCCCTCAACCACTTTCTCACTCCAAATATGTCAAAACCCTAAACTCCAATTCGGCCCCACCGATATTTCTTATCCGGAGCCACCGAGTTCATATGACATAGCCACAGCCAGAAACCCTAATAGTTTGGTCACACTGATACGGTTCTCGGTCTCACCGAGATGGCCTTGCCAATTCTCCGTTGCCTGTTGCAATTATGTCGGTCTCAGAAAAATAGCAATCGGTCTCACCGAGTTGGCTTGACATTTTCTCTATTGCCTTATTGCTTCACTTCGGTCTCACCGAGTTGATGCAATCGGTGCCACCGAGTTTATGTTTTCCCTAAGCCCTAGCACATCGGTCCCACAGAGTTGTTCCAGTCGGTCCCATCGAGATTCGTAATCACTACTAGGGAAAACCCTAGTAGTAGCACGGGTTTAATGCCTACTAGTAGCGCGGGGCACCGCGCTACTAGTAAGGCGCTACAGCTATTCCTTAGCAGTAGCGCGTGTAACACACGCTACTGCTAAGACATATAGCCATAGCGTGTGTCGTTTCTAGTGCTACTGCTAATATAACTAGTAGTAGCTTGTTTCCTGTCCAGCGCTACTAGTATTCTGTTTTTATTTTTTTTATTTTTAGTGTATTCATACATCGTTATACAAATTTTGATACAGTACCAATTAAGAGGTTGTTATATCATTTTGTCCATGATCAATTAATATATCATTGTGAGGAAGAAACATGGATTAGATTCATTTGGATGAATCAAAAGTTGAATTAGGACGACAATCCTACTAATTCAACTTTTGGTCACTTTTGATCCATCCACATGAATCTAATCCGCGTTCCTTCCGGGGGGGGGGGGGGGGGGGGGGGGGGGGGGGGGGGGGGGGGGGGGGGGGGGGGGGGGGGGGGGGGGGGGGGGGGGGGGGGGGGGGGGGGGGGGGGGGGGGATTACCACCAACACTATTTAATCATCATAGTCATAGTATAGCTATCTAATCACCGCCAACACTTGCTAATAATAATCATCATAGTCATCACCACCAACACTCATTCTAGCTAGCTAATCACTCATGCTGCTCTCTCTCTCTCTTAGGTAAAATAGCATAGAACATGTCTAGCACTCCTGATTCATCATATTGGAGCATGCAGATGAACTTGTCTCCTAATTGTGGGTTGCGCTTCTGATTGCTGCCCCTAGTACTTCTCCGTGATCCTTCACAATTTTGCTCCAGTCTTTGACTATTAAGACTTGCTCGCTTTTAGAAATCCTGAATGCACTCATGTGCAATGTAGGATGTCTTGGCCGTAAGCTAACCATGGACATGCGACCTTTAGCCTCGATCCAATGAGGCACAACTATCATCGAGAGTCCCTGTTAAAGAACATCATAGTAACATACTTAGCAATGAAGTTTAGCTTAAAAAATAATGTATGCAAAAGATGCATCGATGACAAATAGTAAAAATCTTACCAACTTTCCTAAATAGATGTGACCGTAATTCAATACGAACACTATTGGTCGCACATTTTGAGTACTAAGATTTTGAAGTCCAGGAAAATATTTTGTCTTGACAGTATCAAGATCCTCAAGCCATGAAACATAATGACTTATCTCCTCGCATTTTAGTTCAGTCCCAGGACAGTAGTAGGTCATGTCTACAAAGCGCCAGACATGTTTGCTTTAATGGAAATAAGCTGTCAATAGAAATTAGTTGTCAACTATTTTTGAATAAACAATATCCAAGACATAAATATGGTTGAGAAACTCACATAATGGTAGAATTGGAGGCGTATGCACATCGACCCAGATGTCGATATTACCTTCAATATCATCTTCTGGATGAATATCAAAGGTGGTAAGCATATCAGGCTCAAATGCATAAGCCTTGCATAGTGCTCTCCATTTTTTGCATTCAAAATAGGTGTACGTGTCTCAATTGTATAATTTTGTGGCAAAAGTATAACCATGCTCGGTCCTCAAGTTAACTCTCTTTACCTCCATAGTTTCCATAGGACTGAAACCAATCTTATCCAATACAAAAATTCT
>JAAAWM010008289.1:0-13083 GCA_036873465.1 Thinopyrum obtusiflorum
CAGAGTACCCATATTTATTCGCGCATGGTGGTTAGTGCTATCGGGCCAGAGGCATGAGTACTCATCCGAAGTACTCAGCAAGCAAGGATCTACACTACATATGCAACATTATCAAAGAACGGCTGTATATGTGGACTGGACTGCAGAAATGCCAGAATAGAGAGAAGACCTAGTCCTATCGAAGACTAGCATCTTCAGCGGTCTTGCAGCATTAGAAGAGTGTAGATTAGTACAGTATAAAGTAGTAGTAGTAATAAGCATCAACCTCGCCCAGAGATCCTTTCTCGACTCCCTGCGAGAAAGCAATCCCAGAGCCCTAATATCCATATCTCATCTCATCATTAGGTTCTAGTTGTATCGATCGGGATACAACTCCGAGCGTCCGTTACCGAGGATCCGGCTATGCATAGATGTTTTCTTCCCTGCAGGGGTGCACCAACTTACCCACCATGCTCGCTTAACTCCGGCCGGACACACTTTTCTGGGTCATGCCCGGCCTCGGCCAAACGACACACCGCAGCCCTAGCTAATGGTCAGCAGAGAGGTCCCCGTCGGTCTATATCCTAAGCGCTCAGGGGTCTTGGGCCATCGCCCTGTGCACTCCGGGTCATTGCGTGCAGGGTGGATACCAGGGCCATCGGCACGATCCGACCCGGCTGCCATGCTGAACTGGACGTCTGACAGAGCTTTCGGCTAATGCATATGACACGGGGGGGGGGGGGGGGGGGGGGGGGGGGGGGGGGGGGGGGGGGGGGGGGGGGGGGGGGGGGGGGGGGGGGGGGGGGGGGGGGGGGGGGGGGGGGGGGGGGGGGGGGGGGGGGGGGGGGGGGGGGGGGGGGGGGGGGGGGGGGGGGGGGGGGGGGGGGGGGGGGGGGGGGGGGGGGGGGGGGGGGGGGGGGGGGGGGGGGGGGGGGGGGGGGGGGGGGGGGGGGGGGGGGGGGGGGGGGGGGGGGGGGGGGGGGGGGGGGGGGGGGGGGGGGGGGGGGGGGGGGGGGGGGGGGGGGGGGGGGGGGGGGGGGGGGGGGGGGGGGGGGGGGGGGGGGGGGGGGGGGGGGGGGGGGGGGGGGGGGGGGGGGGGGGGGGGGGGGGGGGGGGGGGGGGGGGGGGGGGGGGGGGGGGGGGGGGGGGGGGGGGGGGGGGGGGGGGGGGGGGGGGGGGGGGGGGGGGGGGGGGGGGGGGGGGGGGGGGGGGGGGGGGGGGGGGGGGGGGGGGGGGGGGGGGGGGGGGGGGGGGGGGGGGGGGGGGGGGGGGGGGGGGGGGGGGGGGGGGGGGGGGGGGGGGGGGGGGGGGGGGGGGGGGGGGGGGGGGGGGGGGGGGGGGGGGGGGGGGGGGGGGGGGGGGGGGGGGGGGGGGGGGGGGGGGGGGGGGGGGGGGGGGGGGGGGGGGGGGGGGGGGGGGGGGGGGGGGGGGGGGGGGGGGGGGGGGGGGGGGGGGGGGGGGGGGGGGGGGGGGGGGGGGGGGGGGGGGGGGGGGGGGGGGGGGGGGGGGGGGGGGGGGGGGGGGGGGGGGGGGGGGGGGGGGGGGGGGGGGGGGGGGGGGGGGGGGGGGGGGGGGGGGGGGGGGGGGGGGGGGGGGGGGGGGGGGGGGGGGGGGGGGGGGGGGGGGGGGGGGGGGGGGGGGGGGGGGGGGGGGGGGGGGGGGGGGGGGGGGGGGGGGGGGGGGGGGGGGGGGGGGGGGGGGGGGGGGGGGGGGGGGGGGGGGGGGGGGGGGGGGGGGGGGGGGGGGGGGGGGGGGGGGGGGGGGGGGGGGGGGGGGGGGGGGGGGGGGGGGGGGGGGGGGGGGGGGGGGGGGGGGGGGGGGGGGGGGGGGGGGGGGGGGGGGGGGGGGGGGGGGGGGGGGGGGGGGGGGGGGGGGGGGGGGGGGGGGGGGGGGGGGGGGGGGGGGGGGGGGGGGGGGGGGGGGGGGGGGGGGGGGGGGGGGGGGGGGGGGGGGGGGGGGGGGGGGGGGGGGGGGGGGGGGGGGGGGGGGGGGGGGGGGGGGGGGGGGGGGGGGGGGGGGGGGGGGGGGGGGGGGGGGGGGGGGGGGGGGGGGGGGGGGGGGGGGGGGGGGGGGGGGGGGGGGGGGGGGGGGGGGGGGGGGGGGGGGGGGGGGGGGGGGGGGGGGGGGGGGGGGGGGGGGGGGGGGGGGGGGGGGGGGGGGGGGGGGGGGGGGGGGGGGGGGGGGGGGGGGGGGGGGGGGGGGGGGGGGGGGGGGGGGGGGGGGGGGGGGGGGGGGGGGGGGGGGGGGGGGGGGGGGGGGGGGGGGGGGGGGGGGGGGGGGGGGGGGGGGGGGGGGGGGGGGGGGGGGGGGGGGGGGGGGGGGGGGGGGGGGGGGGGGGGGGGGGGGGGGGGGGGGGGGGGGGGGGGGGGGGGGGGGGGGGGGGGGGGGGGGGGGGGGGGGGGGGGGGGGGGGGGGGGGGGGGGGGGGGGGGGGGGGGGGGGGGGGGGGGGGGGGGGGGGGGGGGGGGGGGGGGGGGGGGGGGGGGGGGGGGGGGGGGGGGGGGGGGGGGGGGGGGGGGGGGGGGGGGGGGGGGGGGGGGGGGGGGGGGGGGGGGGGGGGGGGGGGGGGGGGGGGGGGGGGGGGGGGGGGGGGGGGGGGGGGGGGGGGGGGGGGGGGGGGGGGGGGGGGGGGGGGGGGGGGGGGGGGGGGGGGGGGGGGGGGGGGGGGGGGGGGGGGGGGGGGGGGGGGGGGGGGGGGGGGGGGGGGGGGGGGGGGGGGGGGGGGGGGGGGGGGGGGGGGGGGGGGGGGGGGGGGGGGGGGGGGGGGGGGGGGGGGGGGGGGGGGGGGGGGGGGGGGGGGGGGGGGGGGGGGGGGGGGGGGGGGGGGGGGGGGGGGGGGGGGGGGGGGGGGGGGGGGGGGGGGGGGGGGGGGGGGGGGGGGGGGGGGGGGGGGGGGGGGGGGGGGGGGGGGGGGGGGGGGGGGGGGGGGGGGGGGGGGGGGGGGGGGGGGGGGGGGGGGGGGGGGGGGGGGGGGGGGGGGGGGGGGGGGGGGGGGGGGGGGGGGGGGGGGGGGGGGGGGGGGGGGGGGGGGGGGGGGGGGGGGGGGGGGGGGGGGGGGGGGGGGGGGGGGGGGGGGGGGGGGGGGGGGGGGGGGGGGGGGGGGGGGGGGGGGGGGGGGGGGGGGGGGGGGGGGGGGGGGGGGGGGGGGGGGGGGGGGGGGGGGGGGGGGGGGGGGGGGGGGGGGGGGGGGGGGGGGGGGGGGGGGGGGGGGGGGGGGGGGGGGGGGGGGGGGGGGGGGGGGGGGGGGGGGGGGGGGGGGGGGGGGGGGGGGGGGGGGGGGGGGGGGGGGGGGGGGGGGGGGGGGGGGGGGGGGGGGGGGGGGGGGGGGGGGGGGGGGGGGGGGGGGGGGGGGGGGGGGGGGGGGGGGGGGGGGGGGGGGGGGGGGGGGGGGGGGGGGGGGGGGGGGGGGGGGGGGGGGGGGGGGGGGGGGGGGGGGGGGGGGGGGGGGGGGGGGGGGGGGGGGGGGGGGGGGGGGGGGGGGGGGGGGGGGGGGGGGGGGGGGGGGGGGGGGGGGGGGGGGGGGGGGGGGGGGGGGGGGGGGGGGGGGGGGGGGGGGGGGGGGGGGGGGGGGGGGGGGGGGGGGGGGGGGGGGGGGGGGGGGGGGGGGGGGGGGGGGGGGGGGGGGGGGGGGGGGGGGGGGGGGGGGGGGGGGGGGGGGGGGGGGGGGGGGGGGGGGGGGGGGGGGGGGGGGGGGGGGGGGGGGGGGGGGGGGGGGGGGGGGGGGGGGGGGGGGGGGGGGGGGGGGGGGGGGGGGGGGGGGGGGGGGGGGGGGGGGGGGGGGGGGGGGGGGGGGGGGGGGGGGGGGGGGGGGGGGGGGGGGGGGGGGGGGGGGGGGGGGGGGGGGGGGGGGGGGGGGGGGGGGGGGGGGGGGGGGGGGGGGGGGGGGGGGGGGGGGGGGGGGGGGGGGGGGGGGGGGGGGGGGGGGGGGGGGGGGGGGGGGGGGGGGGGGGGGGGGGGGGGGGGGGGGGGGGGGGGGGGGGGGGGGGGGGGGGGGGGGGGGGGGGGGGGGGGGGGGGGGGGGGGGGGGGGGGGGGGGGGGGGGGGGGGGGGGGGGGGGGGGGGGGGGGGGGGGGGGGGGGGGGGGGGGGGGGGGGGGGGGGGGGGGGGGGGGGGGGGGGGGGGGGGGGGGGGGGGGGGGGGGGGGGGGGGGGGGGGGGGGGGGGGGGGGGGGGGGGGGGGGGGGGGGGGGGGGGGGGGGGGGGGGGGGGGGGGGGGGGGGGGGGGGGGGGGGGGGGGGGGGGGGGGGGGGGGGGGGGGGGGGGGGGGGGGGGGGGGGGGGGGGGGGGGGGGGGGGGGGGGGGGGGGGGGGGGGGGGGGGGGGGGGGGGGGGGGGGGGGGGGGGGGGGGGGGGGGGGGGGGGGGGGGGGGGGGGGGGGGGGGGGGGGGGGGGGGGGGGGGGGGGGGGGGGGGGGGGGGGGGGGGGGGGGGGGGGGGGGGGGGGGGGGGGGGGGGGGGGGGGGGGGGGGGGGGGGGGGGGGGGGGGGGGGGGGGGGGGGGGGGGGGGGGGGGGGGGGGGGGGGGGGGGGGGGGGGGGGGGGGGGGGGGGGGGGGGGGGGGGGGGGGGGGGGGGGGGGGGGGGGGGGGGGGGGGGGGGGGGGGGGGGGGGGGGGGGGGGGGGGGGGGGGGGGGGGGGGGGGGGGGGGGGGGGGGGGGGGGGGGGGGGGGGGGGGGGGGGGGGGGGGGGGGGGGGGGGGGGGGGGGGGGGGGGGGGGGGGGGGGGGGGGGGGGGGGGGGGGGGGGGGGGGGGGGGGGGGGGGGGGGGGGGGGGGGGGGGGGGGGGGGGGGGGGGGGGGGGGGGGGGGGGGGGGGGGGGGGGGGGGGGGGGGGGGGGGGGGGGGGGGGGGGGGGGGGGGGGGGGGGGGGGGGGGGGGGGGGGGGGGGGGGGGGGGGGGGGGGGGGGGGGGGGGGGGGGGGGGGGGGGGGGGGGGGGGGGGGGGGGGGGGGGGGGGGGGGGGGGGGGGGGGGGGGGGGGGGGGGGGGGGGGGGGGGGGGGGGGGGGGGGGGGGGGGGGGGGGGGGGGGGGGGGGGGGGGGGGGGGGGGGGGGGGGGGGGGGGGGGGGGGGGGGGGGGGGGGGGGGGGGGGGGGGGGGGGGGGGGGGGGGGGGGGGGGGGGGGGGGGGGGGGGGGGGGGGGGGGGGGGGGGGGGGGGGGGGGGGGGGGGGGGGGGGGGGGGGGGGGGGGGGGGGGGGGGGGGGGGGGGGGGGGGGGGGGGGGGGGGGGGGGGGGGGGGGGGGGGGGGGGGGGGGGGGGGGGGGGGGGGGGGGGGGGGGGGGGGGGGGGGGGGGGGGGGGGGGGGGGGGGGGGGGGGGGGGGGGGGGGGGGGGGGGGGGGGGGGGGGGGGGGGGGGGGGGGGGGGGGGGGGGGGGGGGGGGGGGGGGGGGGGGGGGGGGGGGGGGGGGGGGGGGGGGGGGGGGGGGGGGGGGGGGGGGGGGGGGGGGGGGGGGGGGGGGGGGGGGGGGGGGGGGGGGGGGGGGGGGGGGGGGGGGGGGGGGGGGGGGGGGGGGGGGGGGGGGGGGGGGGGGGGGGGGGGGGGGGGGGGGGGGGGGGGGGGGGGGGGGGGGGGGGGGGGGGGGGGGGGGGGGGGGGGGGGGGGGGGGGGGGGGGGGGGGGGGGGGGGGGGGGGGGGGGGGGGGGGGGGGGGGGGGGGGGGGGGGGGGGGGGGGGGGGGGGGGGGGGGGGGGGGGGGGGGGGGGGGGGGGGGGGGGGGGGGGGGGGGGGGGGGGGGGGGGGGGGGGGGGGGGGGGGGGGGGGGGGGGGGGGGGGGGGGGGGGGGGGGGGGGGGGGGGGGGGGGGGGGGGGGGGGGGGGGGGGGGGGGGGGGGGGGGGGGGGGGGGGGGGGGGGGGGGGGGGGGGGGGGGGGGGGGGGGGGGGGGGGGGGGGGGGGGGGGGGGGGGGGGGGGGGGGGGGGGGGGGGGGGGGGGGGGGGGGGGGGGGGGGGGGGGGGGGGGGGGGGGGGGGGGGGGGGGGGGGGGGGGGGGGGGGGGGGGGGGGGGGGGGGGGGGGGGGGGGGGGGGGGGGGGGGGGGGGGGGGGGGGGGGGGGGGGGGGGGGGGGGGGGGGGGGGGGGGGGGGGGGGGGGGGGGGGGGGGGGGGGGGGGGGGGGGGGGGGGGGGGGGGGGGGGGGGGGGGGGGGGGGGGGGGGGGGGGGGGGGGGGGGGGGGGGGGGGGGGGGGGGGGGGGGGGGGGGGGGGGGGGGGGGGGGGGGGGGGGGGGGGGGGGGGGGGGGGGGGGGGGGGGGGGGGGGGGGGGGGGGGGGGGGGGGGGGGGGGGGGGGGGGGGGGGGGGGGGGGGGGGGGGGGGGGGGGGGGGGGGGGGGGGGGGGGGGGGGGGGGGGGGGGGGGGGGGGGGGGGGGGGGGGGGGGGGGGGGGGGGGGGGGGGGGGGGGGGGGGGGGGGGGGGGGGGGGGGGGGGGGGGGGGGGGGGGGGGGGGGGGGGGGGGGGGGGGGGGGGGGGGGGGGGGGGGGGGGGGGGGGGGGGGGGGGGGGGGGGGGGGGGGGGGGGGGGGGGGGGGGGGGGGGGGGGGGGGGGGGGGGGGGGGGGGGGGGGGGGGGGGGGGGGGGGGGGGGGGGGGGGGGGGGGGGGGGGGGGGGGGGGGGGGGGGGGGGGGGGGGGGGGGGGGGGGGGGGGGGGGGGGGGGGGGGGGGGGGGGGGGGGGGGGGGGGGGGGGGGGGGGGGGGGGGGGGGGGGGGGGGGGGGGGGGGGGGGGGGGGGGGGGGGGGGGGGGGGGGGGGGGGGGGGGGGGGGGGGGGGGGGGGGGGGGGGGGGGGGGGGGGGGGGGGGGGGGGGGGGGGGGGGGGGGGGGGGGGGGGGGGGGGGGGGGGGGGGGGGGGGGGGGGGGGGGGGGGGGGGGGGGGGGGGGGGGGGGGGGGGGGGGGGGGGGGGGGGGGGGGGGGGGGGGGGGGGGGGGGGGGGGGGGGGGGGGGGGGGGGGGGGGGGGGGGGGGGGGGGGGGGGGGGGGGGGGGGGGGGGGGGGGGGGGGGGGGGGGGGGGGGGGGGGGGGGGGGGGGGGGGGGGGGGGGGGGGGGGGGGGGGGGGGGGGGGGGGGGGGGGGGGGGGGGGGGGGGGGGGGGGGGGGGGGGGGGGGGGGGGGGGGGGGGGGGGGGGGGGGGGGGGGGGGGGGGGGGGGGGGGGGGGGGGGGGGGGGGGGGGGGGGGGGGGGGGGGGGGGGGGGGGGGGGGGGGGGGGGGGGGGGGGGGGGGGGGGGGGGGGGGGGGGGGGGGGGGGGGGGGGGGGGGGGGGGGGGGGGGGGGGGGGGGGGGGGGGGGGGGGGGGGGGGGGGGGGGGGGGGGGGGGGGGGGGGGGGGGGGGGGGGGGGGGGGGGGGGGGGGGGGGGGGGGGGGGGGGGGGGGGGGGGGGGGGGGGGGGGGGGGGGGGGGGGGGGGGGGGGGGGGGGGGGGGGGGGGGGGGGGGGGGGGGGGGGGGGGGGGGGGGGGGGGGGGGGGGGGGGGGGGGGGGGGGGGGGGGGGGGGGGGGGGGGGGGGGGGGGGGGGGGGGGGGGGGGGGGGGGGGGGGGGGGGGGGGGGGGGGGGGGGGGGGGGGGGGGGGGGGGGGGGGGGGGGGGGGGGGGGGGGGGGGGGGGGGGGGGGGGGGGGGGGGGGGGGGGGGGGGGGGGGGGGGGGGGGGGGGGGGGGGGGGGGGGGGGGGGGGGGGGGGGGGGGGGGGGGGGGGGGGGGGGGGGGGGGGGGGGGGGGGGGGGGGGGGGGGGGGGGGGGGGGGGGGGGGGGGGGGGGGGGGGGGGGGGGGGGGGGGGGGGGGGGGGGGGGGGGGGGGGGGGGGGGGGGGGGGGGGGGGGGGGGGGGGGGGGGGGGGGGGGGGGGGGGGGGGGGGGGGGGGGGGGGGGGGGGGGGGGGGGGGGGGGGGGGGGGGGGGGGGGGGGGGGGGGGGGGGGGGGGGGGGGGGGGGGGGGGGGGGGGGGGGGGGGGGGGGGGGGGGGGGGGGGGGGGGGGGGGGGGGGGGGGGGGGGGGGGGGGGGGGGGGGGGGGGGGGGGGGGGGGGGGGGGGGGGGGGGGGGGGGGGGGGGGGGGGGGGGGGGGGGGGGGGGGGGGGGGGGGGGGGGGGGGGGGGGGGGGGGGGGGGGGGGGGGGGGGGGGGGGGGGGGGGGGGGGGGGGGGGGGGGGGGGGGGGGGGGGGGGGGGGGGGGGGGGGGGGGGGGGGGGGGGGGGGGGGGGGGGGGGGGGGGGGGGGGGGGGGGGGGGGGGGGGGGGGGGGGGGGGGGGGGGGGGGGGGGGGGGGGGGGGGGGGGGGGGGGGGGGGGGGGGGGGGGGGGGGGGGGGGGGGGGGGGGGGGGGGGGGGGGGGGGGGGGGGGGGGGGGGGGGGGGGGGGGGGGGGGGGGGGGGGGGGGGGGGGGGGGGGGGGGGGGGGGGGGGGGGGGGGGGGGGGGGGGGGGGGGGGGGGGGGGGGGGGGGGGGGGGGGGGGGGGGGGGGGGGGGGGGGGGGGGGGGGGGGGGGGGGGGGGGGGGGGGGGGGGGGGGGGGGGGGGGGGGGGGGGGGGGGGGGGGGGGGGGGGGGGGGGGGGGGGGGGGGGGGGGGGGGGGGGGGGGGGGGGGGGGGGGGGGGGGGGGGGGGGGGGGGGGGGGGGGGGGGGGGGGGGGGGGGGGGGGGGGGGGGGGGGGGGGGGGGGGGGGGGGGGGGGGGGGGGGGGGGGGGGGGGGGGGGGGGGGGGGGGGGGGGGGGGGGGGGGGGGGGGGGGGGGGGGGGGGGGGGGGGGGGGGGGGGGGGGGGGGGGGGGGGGGGGGGGGGGGGGGGGGGGGGGGGGGGGGGGGGGGGGGGGGGGGGGGGGGGGGGGGGGGGGGGGGGGGGGGGGGGGGGGGGGGGGGGGGGGGGGGGGGGGGGGGGGGGGGGGGGGGGGGGGGGGGGGGGGGGGGGGGGGGGGGGGGGGGGGGGGGGGGGGGGGGGGGGGGGGGGGGGGGGGGGGGGGGGGGGGGGGGGGGGGGGGGGGGGGGGGGGGGGGGGGGGGGGGGGGGGGGGGGGGGGGGGGGGGGGGGGGGGGGGGGGGGGGGGGGGGGGGGGGGGGGGGGGGGGGGGGGGGGGGGGGGGGGGGGGGGGGGGGGGGGGGGGGGGGGGGGGGGGGGGGGGGGGGGGGGGGGGGGGGGGGGGGGGGGGGGGGGGGGGGGGGGGGGGGGGGGGGGGGGGGGGGGGGGGGGGGGGGGGGGGGGGGGGGGGGGGGGGGGGGGGGGGGGGGGGGGGGGGGGGGGGGGGGGGGGGGGGGGGGGGGGGGGGGGGGGGGGGGGGGGGGGGGGGGGGGGGGGGGGGGGGGGGGGGGGGGGGGGGGGGGGGGGGGGGGGGGGGGGGGGGGGGGGGGGGGGGGGGGGGGGGGGGGGGGGGGGGGGGGGGGGGGGGGGGGGGGGGGGGGGGGGGGGGGGGGGGGGGGGGGGGGGGGGGGGGGGGGGGGGGGGGGGGGGGGGGGGGGGGGGGGGGGGGGGGGGGGGGGGGGGGGGGGGGGGGGGGGGGGGGGGGGGGGGGGGGGGGGGGGGGGGGGGGGGGGGGGGGGGGGGGGGGGGGGGGGGGGGGGGGGGGGGGGGGGGGGGGGGGGGGGGGGGGGGGGGGGGGGGGGGGGGGGGGGGGGGGGGGGGGGGGGGGGGGGGGGGGGGGGGGGGGGGGGGGGGGGGGGGGGGGGGGGGGGGGGGGGGGGGGGGGGGGGGGGGGGGGGGGGGGGGGGGGGGGGGGGGGGGGGGGGGGGGGGGGGGGGGGGGGGGGGGGGGGGGGGGGGGGGGGGGGGGGGGGGGGGGGGGGGGGGGGGGGGGGGGGGGGGGGGGGGGGGGGGGGGGGGGGGGGGGGGGGGGGGGGGGGGGGGGGGGGGGGGGGGGGGGGGGGGGGGGGGGGGGGGGGGGGGGGGGGGGGGGGGGGGGGGGGGGGGGGGGGGGGGGGGGGGGGGGGGGGGGGGGGGGGGGGGGGGGGGGGGGGGGGGGGGGGGGGGGGGGGGGGGGGGGGGGGGGGGGGGGGGGGGGGGGGGGGGGGGGGGGGGGGGGGGGGGGGGGGGGGGGGGGGGGGGGGGGGGGGGGGGGGGGGGGGGGGGGGGGGGGGGGGGGGGGGGGGGGGGGGGGGGGGGGGGGGGGGGGGGGGGGGGGGGGGGGGGGGGGGGGGGGGGGGGGGGGGGGGGGGGGGGGGGGGGGGGGGGGGGGGGGGGGGGGGGGGGGGGGGGGGGGGGGGGGGGGGGGGGGGGGGGGGGGGGGGGGGGGGGGGGGGGGGGGGGGGGGGGGGGGGGGGGGGGGGGGGGGGGGGGGGGGGGGGGGGGGGGGGGGGGGGGGGGGGGGGGGGGGGGGGGGGGGGGGGGGGGGGGGGGGGGGGGGGGGGGGGGGGGGGGGGGGGGGGGGGGGGGGGGGGGGGGGGGGGGGGGGGGGGGGGGGGGGGGGGGGGGGGGGGGGGGGGGGGGGGGGGGGGGGGGGGGGGGGGGGGGGGGGGGGGGGGGGGGGGGGGGGGGGGGGGGGGGGGGGGGGGGGGGGGGGGGGGGGGGGGGGGGGGGGGGGGGGGGGGGGGGGGGGGGGGGGGGGGGGGGGGGGGGGGGGGGGGGGGGGGGGGGGGGGGGGGGGGGGGGGGGGGGGGGGGGGGGGGGGGGGGGGGGGGGGGGGGGGGGGGGGGGGGGGGGGGGGGGGGGGGGGGGGGGGGGGGGGGGGGGGGGGGGGGGGGGGGGGGGGGGGGGGGGGGGGGGGGGGGGGGGGGGGGGGGGGGGGGGGGGGGGGGGGGGGGGGGGGGGGGGGGGGGGGGGGGGGGGGGGGGGGGGGGGGGGGGGGGGGGGGGGGGGGGGGGGGGGGGGGGGGGGGGGGGGGGGGGGGGGGGGGGGGGGGGGGGGGGGGGGGGGGGGGGGGGGGGGGGGGGGGGGGGGGGGGGGGGGGGGGGGGGGGGGGGGGGGGGGGGGGGGGGGGGGGGGGGGGGGGGGGGGGGGGGGGGGGGGGGGGGGGGGGGGGGGGGGGGGGGGGGGGGGGGGGGGGGGGGGGGGGGGGGGGGGGGGGGGGGGGGGGGGGGGGGGGGGGGGGGGGGGGGGGGGGGGGGGGGGGGGGGGGGGGGGGGGGGGGGGGGGGGGGGGGGGGGGGGGGGGGGGGGGGGGGGGGGGGGGGGGGGGGGGGGGGGGGGGGGGGGGGGGGGGGGGGGGGGGGGGGGGGGGGGGGGGGGGGGGGGGGGGGGGGGGGGGGGGGGGGGGGGGGGGGGGGGGGGGGGGGGGGGGGGGGGGGGGGGGGGGGGGGGGGGGGGGGGGGGGGGGGGGGGGGGGGGGGGGGGGGGGGGGGGGGGGGGGGGGGGGGGGGGGGGGGGGGGGGGGGGGGGGGGGGGGGGGGGGGGGGGGGGGGGGGGGGGGGGGGGGGGGGGGGGGGGGGGGGGGGGGGGGGGGGGGGGGGGGGGGGGGGGGGGGGGGGGGGGGGGGGGGGGGGGGGGGGGGGGGGGGGGGGGGGGGGGGGGGGGGGGGGGGGGGGGGGGGGGGGGGGGGGGGGGGGGGGGGGGGGGGGGGGGGGGGGGGGGGGGGGGGGGGGGGGGGGGGGGGGGGGGGGGGGGGGGGGGGGGGGGGGGGGGGGGGGGGGGGGGGGGGGGGGGGGGGGGGGGGGGGGGGGGGGGGGGGGGGGGGGGGGGGGGGGGGGGGGGGGGGGGGGGGGGGGGGGGGGGGGGGGGGGGGGGGGGGGGGGGGGGGGGGGGGGGGGGGGGGGGGGGGGGGGGGGGGGGGGGGGGGGGGGGGGGGGGGGGGGGGGGGGGGGGGGGGGGGGGGGGGGGGGGGGGGGGGGGGGGGGGGGGGGGGGGGGGGGGGGGGGGGGTGCATATGTAGTGTAGATCCTTGCTTGCTGAGTACTTCGGATGAGTACTCATGGTTGCTTTGCTTCCTCTTTTTCCCCATATCCGTTTGATGCAACCAGATGACGGAGCCCTGAGACAGCTGCCCCCGCTGATGACTACTACTACCACCCCGAGGGTGATTACTACTTCGAGTTGACCGACGACCAGGAGTAGGTTCGGAGGGTCCCAGGCAGGAGGCCTGCGCCTTTTTGATCGTAGCTTTTGTTTTGCGCCGCCTTCTTAAAGGCTTATTGTAACACCCTGGATTTTGCCCATTTTCTTTTTCCTTTAATTTTGGTCCGGATTTGCTTTTCTGTGACTTAGTGGTCTTGAAACCTGGAGGGATCACCTTTCATTTTTCTTCCTGAGTGGCTTGCCAACCTCAAAACCATCCCAAGACCATGTCATTTCCATCTTGGACCAATTCCAATATTTCTTTTCTTGGGAATATTCCTTTTTCTATTAAAGGAATAACCCCGTTTGCTCTGAGTTGTGAAGCAACTCACATTTCCCTCATTCCCAAAATTCCCAAATAATTCTCATAAATTGTTTGGGACATCTCTTCTTCATATATGCCAAAATATTCCTTGTCATGTTCAAAAATATTTCACAAATATTCCTTTTCTGATTCTGCCCCAGCTAGCAGTTTGAGAAGCAAGTACCCTTTATGTTTGCTTTATTGCTCTCAAACTTTTTGTGAACTCTTTCCTATCCATATCATTGCCACATGACAAAATTCAACTTTAATTGGATATTAAATCTCTCTTGGCTAATTTCCAAAGTTTCTGGGCAACTGGAATCTTTGTGAAGAAGTGCTAGCTAGGAGTATCCAAATGAGTTGAAATTTTGCAAGCATCTTAATATTCCCAAATCATGGCTCTCCACCAAGTTTAAACCTTATCCAATCATCTATGTGAGCATAGCATCAAATCTTAGCTTCTGGTCAGATTTTCACATTGTGAAGCAACTATATTTTATATTGCTCCATAATTGCTGAAAATTTACCAGAGCATTCTCCTAACCATATAACCCATCTCCACAAAATTTGGGATCATTTCATCTTCCCAATAATTCCCTAGAATTCTTCCAAGTTTTTGGACAGAGAGGATAGCTGTGAAAGAAGTACCATTTTGGCATCTCCATTTGGTATGAAATTTTTTACAGCATCTTCATATGTTTAAATAACCCTGCCTTGCCAAATTTCAGCTCAAGTGGCTTCTTCATTTGAGTGCACCATCATGATCTTGATTCTGGACCAATTGTGCTGTTGCAAAGCAACTATGATGTATATTGGTCCAATTCCTTCCAAAACCCCCAGGATTATAGTCCTTCCTACCCTATACCTCTC
>JAAAWM010008290.1:0-13096 GCA_036873465.1 Thinopyrum obtusiflorum
TTGTGGATAGTAATGTTACCATCCGCGTCCGTCTTTCTTTTGAAAATCCATTTGCAACCAATCGGCTTTACGCCTTCTGGAAGTTCTTCCAAGTTCCAAACTTGGTTTTCATACATGGATTCCATTTCGGATCTCATGGCCTTGTGCCATTCTTTTGAGCTGGGCCCCGCCATTGCTTCCTTGTAGTGCGCAGGTTCATCGTCTTCAAGAATGAAGATTTCGTTATGAAACCATTCAGGTGGCTGGATAGCCCTACCTGATCTGCGTGGTTCAGTTACAACATTGTCTGAAGTCTTCGCATCAGATGCGACAACTTCCGGCTCAGTTGTAGGGATAATTAGCGGAATTTCTTCCGGTTCCTTAGCCATATCAACGGTCGCCGGAGATTCACTAATCTCATTAAGTTGAACTGTCCTCCCACTCACTTCTTTAGTGAGAAACTCTTTCTCAAGAAAGACTCCATGTTTTGCAACAAACACTTTGCTCTCGGAGGCGTGGTAGAAAGAATACCCAACTGTCTCCATTGGATAACCTACAAAGTAACATTTGTCTGATCTGGGATCAAGTTTGCTTGGCTGTAAACGTTTTACGTATGCCTCACAACCCCAAATTTTGAGAAACGACAGGTCGGGTTTCTTCCCGTTCCATATCTCATATGGCGTCGTCTCAACAGATTTAGACGGTGCTCTGTTAAGTGTGTGAGCGGCAGTGAGTAGTGCGTGACCCCAAAAAGATATTGGTAGATTTGTAAGAGACATCATCGACCTTACCATGTCTAACAGGGTTCGGTTACGTCTTTCCGATACTCCGTTTCGCTGTGGAGTTCCGGGAGGCGTAAGCTGTGAAACGATTCCACGGTCACTCAGATGTTGGCCAAACTCATGACTAAGATATTCGCCTCCGCGATCAGACCGCAGAAACTTAATCTTTCTGTCACGATGATTTTCTACCTCATTCTGAAATTCTTTGAACTTTTCAAAGGTTGGGGGGGGGGGGGGGGGGGGGGGGGGGGGGGGGGGGGGGGGGGGGGGGGGGGGGGGGGGGGGGGGGGGGGGGGTCTTTGAACTTTTCAAAGGTTTTCGACTTATGTTTCATTAAGTAGATATATCCATACCAACTTAAATCATCAGTAAAAGTCACGAAGTAGAAATACCCACCCCGTGCGGCTGTGTTCATTGGACCACATACATCGCTATGTATTATTCCCAATAATTCACCCGCCCGTTCAGGATGACCCATGAATGGCGTCTTGGTCATTTTCCCCATCAAGCAAGCTTCACATGTGTCAAAAGATTCAAAATCAAGGGACGGTAAAGCTCCATCTTTATGGAGTCTTTGCATGCGTTTCTTTCCGATGTGGCCAAGGCGACAATGCCACATAAAAGTGGTGGTGGTATCAGCCTTCTTAAGGCGTTTAGCATTCACGTTAAAGACATCATTTCCACATTCAAGGTTTAGAATGAAAAGGCCCCCAACAATGGGTGCAAATCCATAAAACATATCCTTACAATAAAATGAACAACCATTGTTCTCAGACTTGTACGAATACCCATCGTGTACTAAACATGCCCCCCCCCCCCCCCCCCCCCCCCCCCCCCCCCCCCCCCCCCCTTACTTAGTTCCAAAATAAATCCTGAAGGGAGACGTAGAGGCATATTGCCAACGGCTTGAGCAGCGATCGCATCACTGTTCCCGACGCGCATTACGACTTCATTCCTTGCCAGCTTGCGCACCTTCTGAAGCCCCTATATCGAGTTGCAAATGTGAGCAACCGATCCGGTATCAAATACCCAAGACTTAGAATTTTTGCAAGCAAGCAAAACGTCAATGACATTAACCCGTATAACAGTTATACCTTTCTTCTTATCTGCCATGTATATCTTGCAGTTCCTCTTCCAGTGTCCAGTGCCTTTGCAGTGAAAACACACAGTTTCAGCCTTGGCTCTGCCCTTAGGCTTGCCTTTCCTTTTGAAACTAGCAGTTTTGTTTACCAGCAACTTTTGCTGATTCTGCAGTCCTACTCATGTGATTTGAGCATCGCTTCATAAAGCGAGGTAAGGATCAAATCATTACCAGGTGTCTTTGGAAAATTAATTCCCTGTTCAGCCATACTATCATAATAGTTTGCTAGTTTGACATCTTGTTCATTTACTAGAGATTCCTTATGTATATTGCATTCTTCCATGGCTTCAGTCATCTCATGAACTTCAGCTGAATCCTATTTGTGATACAGAACCTTTAGTGCCTCGATCATCTCGAAGGCACTAAGTCGTTCATAACATTTCTGTAGCACAGGATCCATGCAAGATAACATAAGTTCTTTAACAACACTGAAATCATCCTTTCATGAGTCAAACACGTGGATGATATCCTGAGCCATTTCTGGCGTAGGGGAATCACCTAGAGGTTGATCAAGCACATAGTCTTTCTTAACTTCCCTGATGACAATCCTTAGGTTACGGACCCAGTCCGCATAGTTGTTTCCAGTCACAGCTAACTTCTCTTTCTCTAACAACGGGCCTAAGTTGAACGTGGTGTTGCGAGCCATTTGATCTACAACGGAAAACACAAGTTCCACTTAGACTTTGTTTGTAATGAAAATGCACTAGTGAATAAACAATTTTATCCTAAAGTGCACTCCCACTCAAATCAATATCTCTCATAATTGATTGTGAGTGATTCAAGATCCGCATTTCAATTCAACGTCATTGACGGGTTCATCACTGATGATGTGAATTTCAATCGGTAGGCCAACTTGCCAATCACATCTCTATGTGACTCTTGTTCATCTTTCGATGCGTGTGTTCCGAGCTCAGGACTCTCCTGCCTGAACGTCAAGACAACCAAGTGATCACGCAGTGAGGTCTGACCTTCACCCCCCTTACACCTCTCTAATCATTCGTGCTCATGTGTACATAGCGCACCCCGAAAAGATACGTGTTGTAGATGGTGATACACTTGGGAGAACACTAACTACTTGATATTTTAAGTGAGAGATCACCCTAATAAAAAGCGACTACCACGCAATCAAGAAGGGTGCATCAAGAGGGACAAACATCTCAGGCAATTCATAATAGCATGATATGGTATAGCCTCTTCGGACGGAGAAGTCAAGTATTCTTCGTCTTCAGCACTCGCGTCGGAGTTCACCTTCACGAAGATTGCCACCACCTTGTCAATGCACCAGATAATATTGCCATCTCCATAGCGGATAAAATTAAATGCATTACTTAAGGTTGACACGCAGGTCAGTAAGGTGCAATCATATGGCTCCAGCCATCATGCCGAATCATGACACGCAGGTCATGTTAATTACATTATATAGACATCTCATACATAATCAAATTGAATATGAGCTTTGCTATACCACATCACATGCAAACCATCCTGTAAAACCAAGTTAGACGCCTCTAATCGGTTTATGCAAAATTTTATTTTACGTGGCTTCTAAGGTTTTTACTCAAACCGCAGCTACCAACGTTTATCATCAAGTATGATTACCCCCCCCCCCCCCCCCCCCCCCCCCCCCCCCCCCCCCCCCCCCCCCCCCCCCCCCCCCCCCCCCCCCCCCCCCCCCCCCCCCCCCCCCCCCCCCCCCCCCCCCCCCCCCCCCCCCCCCCCCCCCCCCCCCCCCCCCCCCCCCCCCCCCCCCCCCCCCCCCCCCCCCCCCCCCCCCCCCCCCCCCCCCCCCCCCCCCCCCCCCCCCCCCCCCCCCCCCCCCCCCCCCCCCCCCCCCCCCCCCCCCCCCCCCCCCCCCCCCCCCCCCCCCCCCCCCCCCCCCCCCCCCCCCCCCCCCCCCCCCCCCCCCCCCCCCCCCCCCCCCCCCCCCCCCCCCCCCCCCCCCCCCCCCCCCCCCCCCCCCCCCCCCCCCCCCCCCCCCCCCCCCCCCCCCCCCCCCCCCCCCCCCCCCCCCCCCCCCCCCCCCCCCCCCCCCCCCCCCCCCCCCCCCCCCCCCCCCCCCCCCCCCCCCCCCCCCCCCCCCCCCCCCCCCCCCCCCCCCCCCCCCCCCCCCCCCCCCCCCCCCCCCCCCCCCCCCCCCCCCCCCCCCCCCCCCCCCCCCCCCCCCCCCCCCCCCCCCCCCCCCCCCCCCCCCCCCCCCCCCCCCCCCCCCCCCCCCCCCCCCCCCCCCCCCCCCCCCCCCCCCCCCCCCCCCCCCCCCCCCCCCCCCCCCCCCCCCCCCCCCCCCCCCCCCCCCCCCCCCCCCCCCCCCCCCCCCCCCCCCCCCCCCCCCCCCCCCCCCCCCCCCCCCCCCCCCCCCCCCCCCCCCCCCCCCCCCCCCCCCCCCCCCCCCCCCCCCCCCCCCCCCCCCCCCCCCCCCCCCCCCCCCCCCCCCCCCCCCCCCCCCCCCCCCCCCCCCCCCCCCCCCCCCCCCCCCCCCCCCCCCCCCCCCCCCCCCCCCCCCCCCCCCCCCCCCCCCCCCCCCCCCCCCCCCCCCCCCCCCCCCCCCCCCCCCCCCCCCCCCCCCCCCCCCCCCCCCCCCCCCCCCCCCCCCCCCCCCCCCCCCCCCCCCCCCCCCCCCCCCCCCCCCCCCCCCCCCCCCCCCCCCCCCCCCCCCCCCCCCCCCCCCCCCCCCCCCCCCCCCCCCCCCCCCCCCCCCCCCCCCCCCCCCCCCCCCCCCCCCCCCCCCCCCCCCCCCCCCCCCCCCCCCCCCCCCCCCCCCCCCCCCCCCCCCCCCCCCCCCCCCCCCCCCCCCCCCCCCCCCCCCCCCCCCCCCCCCCCCCCCCCCCCCCCCCCCCCCCCCCCCCCCCCCCCCCCCCCCCCCCCCCCCCCCCCCCCCCCCCCCCCCCCCCCCCCCCCCCCCCCCCCCCCCCCCCCCCCCCCCCCCCCCCCCCCCCCCCCCCCCCCCCCCCCCCCCCCCCCCCCCCCCCCCCCCCCCCCCCCCCCCCCCCCCCCCCCCCCCCCCCCCCCCCCCCCCCCCCCCCCCCCCCCCCCCCCCCCCCCCCCCCCCCCCCCCCCCCCCCCCCCCCCCCCCCCCCCCCCCCCCCCCCCCCCCCCCCCCCCCCCCCCCCCCCCCCCCCCCCCCCCCCCCCCCCCCCCCCCCCCCCCCCCCCCCCCCCCCCCCCCCCCCCCCCCCCCCCCCCCCCCCCCCCCCCCCCCCCCCCCCCCCCCCCCCCCCCCCCCCCCCCCCCCCCCCCCCCCCCCCCCCCCCCCCCCCCCCCCCCCCCCCCCCCCCCCCCCCCCCCCCCCCCCCCCCCCCCCCCCCCCCCCCCCCCCCCCCCCCCCCCCCCCCCCCCCCCCCCCCCCCCCCCCCCCCCCCCCCCCCCCCCCCCCCCCCCCCCCCCCCCCCCCCCCCCCCCCCCCCCCCCCCCCCCCCCCCCCCCCCCCCCCCCCCCCCCCCCCCCCCCCCCCCCCCCCCCCCCCCCCCCCCCCCCCCCCCCCCCCCCCCCCCCCCCCCCCCCCCCCCCCCCCCCCCCCCCCCCCCCCCCCCCCCCCCCCCCCCCCCCCCCCCCCCCCCCCCCCCCCCCCCCCCCCCCCCCCCCCCCCCCCCCCCCCCCCCCCCCCCCCCCCCCCCCCCCCCCCCCCCCCCCCCCCCCCCCCCCCCCCCCCCCCCCCCCCCCCCCCCCCCCCCCCCCCCCCCCCCCCCCCCCCCCCCCCCCCCCCCCCCCCCCCCCCCCCCCCCCCCCCCCCCCCCCCCCCCCCCCCCCCCCCCCCCCCCCCCCCCCCCCCCCCCCCCCCCCCCCCCCCCCCCCCCCCCCCCCCCCCCCCCCCCCCCCCCCCCCCCCCCCCCCCCCCCCCCCCCCCCCCCCCCCCCCCCCCCCCCCCCCCCCCCCCCCCCCCCCCCCCCCCCCCCCCCCCCCCCCCCCCCCCCCCCCCCCCCCCCCCCCCCCCCCCCCCCCCCCCCCCCCCCCCCCCCCCCCCCCCCCCCCCCCCCCCCCCCCCCCCCCCCCCCCCCCCCCCCCCCCCCCCCCCCCCCCCCCCCCCCCCCCCCCCCCCCCCCCCCCCCCCCCCCCCCCCCCCCCCCCCCCCCCCCCCCCCCCCCCCCCCCCCCCCCCCCCCCCCCCCCCCCCCCCCCCCCCCCCCCCCCCCCCCCCCCCCCCCCCCCCCCCCCCCCCCCCCCCCCCCCCCCCCCCCCCCCCCCCCCCCCCCCCCCCCCCCCCCCCCCCCCCCCCCCCCCCCCCCCCCCCCCCCCCCCCCCCCCCCCCCCCCCCCCCCCCCCCCCCCCCCCCCCCCCCCCCCCCCCCCCCCCCCCCCCCCCCCCCCCCCCCCCCCCCCCCCCCCCCCCCCCCCCCCCCCCCCCCCCCCCCCCCCCCCCCCCCCCCCCCCCCCCCCCCCCCCCCCCCCCCCCCCCCCCCCCCCCCCCCCCCCCCCCCCCCCCCCCCCCCCCCCCCCCCCCCCCCCCCCCCCCCCCCCCCCCCCCCCCCCCCCCCCCCCCCCCCCCCCCCCCCCCCCCCCCCCCCCCCCCCCCCCCCCCCCCCCCCCCCCCCCCCCCCCCCCCCCCCCCCCCCCCCCCCCCCCCCCCCCCCCCCCCCCCCCCCCCCCCCCCCCCCCCCCCCCCCCCCCCCCCCCCCCCCCCCCCCCCCCCCCCCCCCCCCCCCCCCCCCCCCCCCCCCCCCCCCCCCCCCCCCCCCCCCCCCCCCCCCCCCCCCCCCCCCCCCCCCCCCCCCCCCCCCCCCCCCCCCCCCCCCCCCCCCCCCCCCCCCCCCCCCCCCCCCCCCCCCCCCCCCCCCCCCCCCCCCCCCCCCCCCCCCCCCCCCCCCCCCCCCCCCCCCCCCCCCCCCCCCCCCCCCCCCCCCCCCCCCCCCCCCCCCCCCCCCCCCCCCCCCCCCCCCCCCCCCCCCCCCCCCCCCCCCCCCCCCCCCCCCCCCCCCCCCCCCCCCCCCCCCCCCCCCCCCCCCCCCCCCCCCCCCCCCCCCCCCCCCCCCCCCCCCCCCCCCCCCCCCCCCCCCCCCCCCCCCCCCCCCCCCCCCCCCCCCCCCCCCCCCCCCCCCCCCCCCCCCCCCCCCCCCCCCCCCCCCCCCCCCCCCCCCCCCCCCCCCCCCCCCCCCCCCCCCCCCCCCCCCCCCCCCCCCCCCCCCCCCCCCCCCCCCCCCCCCCCCCCCCCCCCCCCCCCCCCCCCCCCCCCCCCCCCCCCCCCCCCCCCCCCCCCCCCCCCCCCCCCCCCCCCCCCCCCCCCCCCCCCCCGCACCAGTATTGTCACAAAAGATTTTCATTGGACCCGATGCACTAGGTATGATACCTAGATCGGATATGAACTCCTTCATCCAGACACCTACATTTGCTGCTTCCGAAATAGCTATGTACTCCGCTTCACATGTAGATCCCGCTACGACGCTTTGCTTAGAACTGCACCAACTAACAGCTCCACCGTTTAATGTAAACACGTATCCGGTTTGCGATTTAGAATCATCCGGATCAGTGTCAAAGCTTGCATCAACGTAACCTTTTACGATAAGCTCTTTGTCACCTCCATATACGAGAAACATATCCTTAGTCCTTTTCAGGTACTTCAGGATGTTCTTGACCGCTGTCCAGTGATCCATTCCTGGTTTACTTTGGTACCTCCCTGCTAAACTTATAGCAAGGCACACATCAGGTCTGGTACACAACATTGCATACATGATAGAGCCTATGGCTGAAGCATAGGGAACATCTTTCATTTTCTCTCTATCTTCTGCAGTGGTCGGGCATTGAGTCTTACTCAACTTCACACCTTACAATACAGGCAAGAACCCTTTCTTTGCTTGATCCATTTTGAACTTCTTCAAAACTTTGTCAAGGTATGTGCTTTGTGAAAGTCCAATTAGGCGTCTTGATCTATCTCTATAGATCTTAATGCCTAATATGTAAGCAGCTTCATCGAGGTCTTTCATTGAAAAACTCTTATTCAAGTATCCCTTTATGCTATCCAGAAATTCTATATCATTTCAATCAGTAATATGTCATCTACATATAATATCAGAAATGCTACAGAGCTCCCACCCCCCCCCCCCCCCCCCCCCCCCCCCCCCCCCCCCCCCCCCCCCCCCCCCCCCCCCCCCCCCCCCCCCCCCCCCCCCCCCCCCCCCCCCCCCCCCCCCCCCCCCCCCCCCCCCCCCCCCCCCCCCCCCCCCCCCCCCCCCCCCCCCCCCCCCCCCCCCCCCCCCCCCCCCCCCCCCCCCCCCCCCCCCCCCCCCCCCCCCCCCCCCCCCCCCCCCCCCCCCCCCCCCCCCCCCCCCCCCCCCCCCCCCCCCCCCCCCCCCCCCCCCCCCCCCCCCCCCCCCCCCCCCCCCCCCCCCCCCCCCCCCCCCCCCCCCCCCCCCCCCCCCCCCCCCCCCCCCCCCCCCCCCCCCCCCCCCCCCCCCCCCCCCCCCCCCCTACGATGACAGTTATATTATGAGTTTATATGTTTTGATGTACCGAAGGTTGTTTGGAGTCCCGGATGTGATCACGGACATAACGAGGAGTCTCGAAATGGTCGAGACATAAAGATTGATATATTGAAAGCCTATGTTTGGATATCGGAAGTGTTCCGGGTGAAATCGGGATTTTTCCGGAGTACCGGGAGGTTACCGGAACCCCCCGGTAACTTAAGGGGCCTTAGTGGGCCTAGGTGGAAGAGAGGAGAGGAGGGCAGGGCAAGGCCGCACGCCCCTCCCCCCAGTCCGAATAGGACAAGGAGAGGGGGGCGGCGCCCCCCCTTTCCTTCCTCCCCTCCACCTCTTCCCCCTCTCTCTCCTAGTCCAACATGGAAAAGGGGGGAGTCCTACTCCCGGTAGGAGTAGGACTCCTCCTGGCGCGCCTCTCCCCTTGGCCGGCCGAACCCCCCCTTGCTCCTTTATATACGGGGGCAGGGGGCACCTCTATACACACAATTGATCATTGATCTCTTAGCCGTGTGAGGTGCCCCCCTCCACCATATTACACCTCGATAATATCGTAGCGGTGCTTAGGCGAAGCCCTACGTCGGTAGAACATCATCATTGTCACCACGCCGTTGTGCTGACGAAACTCTCCCTCAACACTCGGCTGGATCGGAGTTCGAGGGACGTCATCGAGCTGAACGTGTGCTGAACTCGGAGGTGCCGTGCGTTGGGTACTTGATCGGTCGGATCGTGAAGACGTATGACTACATCAACCGCGTTGTGTTAAACGCTTCCGCTTTCGGTCTACGAGGGTACGTGGACAACACTCTCCCCTCTCGTTGCTATACATCACGATGATCTTGCGTGTGCGTAGGAAATTTTTTGAAATTACTACGTTTCCCAACAGTACGGCCGTGAAGCCGCCCTCAGTTGTTTATCACCAGTGCGGAGCATAGTGCTTCCGCTTGTACACGGGCATAGCCGCTCCTCGGCAGTGTCGACGGCCAGAGCGGAGCATGGTGCTTCCACTTGTGCGTGGGAGGGGGGCTCCCTCTGAAGAGAGCCCCCGGGGCGTGTACAGCCCCGCCCTGACACGTGGCTTGCACGGCAGGGCTGCGAGGTGTATCTGGGCACTCATGAGCCAGCGCGGGACTCACGAGACCCTACCTCAAGGCGGGTTGCGCCAGGTCTTGGGTCTTGATAGTTGTATGTTCCTACGAGACGGTTAGGTACAAATGCTCTACGTCCTCAGGTCCCGGCCCTCGAGCGAGCTCAGCCGCCGCTGGTATGCCAGGTCGCGATGCCGTGGTCAAGGCCAGGGGGTGAGGGCTGGAGAGCCAGTAAGAGCTCCTGAGTCGCGATGCTCAGGAGCCCCCCTTTTAACGCGCAAGCGAATTGCAAGAGAGAGAGGGGTGGACCCATGGCAGGTGGCAATCGAGCAGGTGATAACCACAGGTAGATTACGCATGAAAGGCAGGTCAGCTTGGGTAAATGCGGCAAGATACATGCCACTGGGTCAGGCCCGAGCGGCTTGGGGATGATGCAGCCCGAGGGGCGCCCCAAGAGGGTAAGCTAAAGACATGCGCAAAAGTGAAACATGCCACAGCGACGGACCCACGCGGCCTGGGAATGATGCAGCCCAAGGGGCGCTCCCAGCTGAATGAACTTGGAAAATGTCACCTGGTTCTGTTGATGAAGGGTTGTTGGGGCAGCTGAAGGTATGCAGTGAAGGGATTGCTCCTCACGAGCCACCGGGGCCCTGAGCCTCGGGAGGCTTTGGGGGCTCAGGTGGTTCCCTGAGGACCGTCTCCATCTCTGCCAGACGGCGTGGTGCCTGACCTCCTGAGCCGCCAGGACAGGCCGCAGGTTGCGCTGATAGGCTAACGACACGCTCGGCAAGCCGAAAGGCATGCGAACGTAGCTGTGTGGTGGGCCCTCGCAACGGCCCACGCGCGAAGGCCAGAAAGGCTCCTGAGATGCGGCCCTGTTGAGCCCTGGAACGTCGATGCAGACGCGCAGCCCGGCATCCTCGCCTGGATGGGGAGCTGCGCCTCGTGAGCGGCGGTCGCCGCGCATGGCCCTTGCGTCCTGCTGTTCCTGAGTGGTCTTGGTCATAAACTCCTGAGCGGTGGGCGCTCCTTGCCCTGTGTGCTCCTGAGGGAAACGTGCCTTGAAGCACGCCTCCAAGTGGTGCCCGAGCGCCTCCCTCGTGATGTTGGCAAGGTCTGAGGCCCTCCAGAAGAGAGCCCCCGATCCCTGCCCGAGGAGGGCACTGGGCGCGCCTTCCTACGCGACGGAGGGAGGCGCCCCTGGAGCGGGCGCTGATCCTGACGAGGTTCCAGCCGCGACGCCACCCTCCTGAGGTCCGGCACGGCGCAGCTGCTTCTTCTTCTTGGGGATGGCCTCCGGAGGGCCATCGCCCTGCTGTCGGGGTCATCGATTGCTGCAGCTTGAAAGGCACGCTCGAGGGAGCACGCCGCGTCTCTTTCTTCGCATGGGACCGTGATGATTCCGCCGCTTCCCGGCATCTTGAGGACGTTGTATCTGAATGTTGCAGACCCGTTGACTAAGCCTCTTCCACGAGCAAAACATGATCAGCACCAAGACTCCATGGGTGTAAGAATCATTCCTATGTAATCTAGATTATTGACTCTAGTGCAAGTGGGAGACTGAAGGAAATATGCCCTAGAGGCAATAATAAAGTTATTATTTATTTCCTTATATCATGATAAATGTTTATTATTCATGCTAGAATTGTATTAACCGGAAACATAATACTTGTGTGAATACATAGACAAACAGAGTGTCACTAGTATGCCTCTACTTGACTAGCTCGTTGATCAAAGATGGTTATGTTTCCTAGCCATAGACATGAGTTGTCATTTGATTAACGGGATCACATCATTAGGAGAATGATGTGATTGACTTGACCCATTCCGTTAGCTTAGCACTCCATCGTTTAGTATGTTGCTATTGCTTTCTTCATGACTTATACATGTTCCTATGACTATGAGATCATGCAACTCCCGTTTACCGGAGGAACACTTTGTGTGCTACCAAACGTCACAACCCCCCCCCCCCCCCCCCCCCCCCCCCCCCCCCCCCCCCCCCCCCCCCCCCCCCCCCCCCCCCCCCCCCCCCCCCCCCCCCCCCCCCCCCCCCCCCCCCCCCCCCCCCCCCCCCCCCCCCCCCCCCCCCCCCCCCCCCCCCCCCCCCCCCCCCCCCCCCCCCCCCCCCCCCCCCCCCCCCCCCCCCCCCCCCCCCCCCCCCCCCCCCCCCCCCCCCCCCCCCCCCCCCCCCCCCCCCCCCCCCCCCCCCCCCCCCCCCCCCCCCCCCCCCCCCCCCCCCCCCCCCCCCCCCCCCCCCCCCCCCCCCCCCCCCCCCCCCCCCCCCCCCCCCCCCCCCCCCCCCCCCCCCCCCCCCCCCCCCCCCCCCCCCCCCCCCCCCCCCCCCCCCCCCCCCCCCCCCCCCCCCCCCCCCCCCCCCCCCCCCCCCCCCCCCCCCCCCCCCCCCCCCCCCCCCCCCCCCCCCCCCCCCCCCCCCCCCCCCCCCCCCCCCCCCCCCCCCCCCCCCCCCCCCCCCCCCCCCCCCCCCCCCCCCCCCCCCCCCCCCCCCCCCCCCCCCCCCCCCCCCCCCCCCCCCCCCCCCCCCCCCCCCCCCCCCCCCCCCCCCCCCCCCCCCCCCCCCCCCCCCCCCCCCCCCCCCCCCCCCCCCCCCCCCCCCCCCCCCCCCCCCCCCCCCCCCCCCCCCCCCCCCCCCCCCCCCCCCCCCCCCCCCCCCCCCCCCCCCCCCCCCCCCCCCCCCCCCCCCCCCCCCCCCCCCCCAAGGAGAGGTGGCCGGCCCCCCCTCTCTCTTTCCCCCCTCGGGGAATCCTATTCCAACTAGGATTGGGGGGAGTCCAACTCCCGGTAGGAGTAGGACTCCTCCTGCGCCCTCCTCCTGGCCGGCCGCACCCTCCCCCTTGGCTCCTTTATATACGGAGGCAGGGGGGCACCTCTAGACACACAAGTTGATCCTTGAGATCGTTCCTTAGCCGTGTGCGGTGCCCCCTACCACCATATTCCACCTCGATCATATTGTAGCGGTGCTTAGGCGAAGCCCTGCGACGGTAGAACATCAAGATCGTAACCACGCCGTCGTGCTGACGGAACTCCTCCCCGAATCTTTGCTGGATCGGAGTCCGGGGATCGTCATCGAGCTGTACGTGTGCTAAGAACTCGGAGGTACCGGAGTAACGGTGTTTGGATCGGTCGGATCGGGAAGACGTACGACTACTTCCTCTATGTTGCGTCAACGCTTCCGCAGTCGGTCTGCGTGGGTACGTAGACAACACTCTCCCCTCTCGTTGGTATCTCTGGGCCCTCTCGGTAATGCACATCACATAAGCCTTACAAGCATTGCAACTAATGCGTTAGTTGCGGGATGATGTATTATGGAACGAGTAAAGAGACTTGCCGGTAACGAGATTGAACTAGGTATTGGATACCGATGATCGAATCTCGGGCAAGTAACATACCGATGACAAAGGGAACAACGTATGTTGTTATGCGGTCTGACCGATAAAAGATCTTCATAGAATTTGTAGGAGCCAATATGGGAATCCAGGTCCCACTATTGGTTATTGACCGGAGATGTGTCTCAGTCATGTCTGCATTATTCTCGAACCGCAGGGTCCGCACGCTTAACATTACGATGACAGTTATTATGAGTTTATGCATTTTGATGTACCGAAGTTAGTTCGGAGTCCCGGATGCGATCACAGACATGACGAGGAGTCTCGAAATGGTCGAGACATAAAGATTGATATATTGGAA
>JAAAWM010008291.1:0-13096 GCA_036873465.1 Thinopyrum obtusiflorum
TATTCCACCCTTAAAAGTGTAATTAGCAAGCATGGTGGAAATTTCAGCTTCCGATATCTTTCTTTTATTTGTGATGATATCCTTCATATACTTAGCATAAGGATTTACTTTGAGCATATCAGTTAAGCGCATACGTAAGAAAATAGGTCTAATCATTTCAGCAAAGCGCTCAAAATACTCATCATCCTTTGACTTGGATGGTTTAGGAGGAAAGGGCATGGGTTTCTGAACCCATGGTTCTCTTTCTCTACCGTGCTTCCTAGAAACAAAATCTCTCTTATCATAACATTGATTCTTTGATTGTGGGTTATCAAGATCAATAGAAGGTTCAACCTCTACTTCATTGTTTTTGCTAGGTTGAGCATCAACATGAACATTATCATTAACATAATCACTAGGTTCATGTTCATCACCTGATTGTGTTTCAGCATCAGAAATAGAAATATTATTGGGATTCTCAAGTGTGTCTATAGTAGGTTCACTAGAAGCATGCAAATTCCCATCGTCTTTCTTTTTCTTCTTTTTGGAAGAACTAGGTGCTTCTAAATTATTTCTCTGAGAATCTTGCTCGATTCTCATAGGGTGGCCTTCAGGGTACAAAGGTTCCTGAGTCATTCTACTAGTTCTAGTAGCCACTCTAACAGCAAAGTCATTTTTATTATTTAATTCATCAAGCAAATCATTTTAAGCTTTAAGTACTTGCTCAGCTTGAGTAGCAACCATAGACACATATTTGCTAATGAGTTTAAGTTCACCTTTAACTCTAGCCATATTATCACTCACGCGTCCTACCTCGAAAGCATTATTCTTTAACTCTCTACAAACATAAGCATTAAAACTTTCTTGTCTAGCCAACCTCCAATAATAATAGTTGGAACTTTTCCAATAGAATTGATGCTATGAACTTGAGATTGTTTCCTCAGAAAGTGTGCCGTATGCTCATTACCATTAACATGAAAAGTGACATTGCCTTTGTTGCAATCAATAACAGCCCCTGCAGTGTTCAAAAAAGGTCTACCAAGGATAATCGACATACTATCGTCCTCGGGAATATCAAGAATAACAAAGTCCGTTAAGATAGTGACATTTGCAACCAAAACAGGCACATCCTCACAAATACCGACATGTATAGCAGTTGATTTATTAGCCATTTGCAAAGATATTTCAGTAGGTGTCAACTTATTCAATTCAAGTCTAGGGGGGGGGGGGGGGGGGGGGGGGGGGGGGGGGGGGGGGGGGGGGGGGGGGGGGGGGGGGGGGGGGGGGGGGGGGGGGGGGGGGGGGGGGGGGGGGGGGGGGGGGGGGGGGGGGGGGGGGGGGGGGGGGGGGGGGGGGGGGGGGGGGGGGGGGGGGGGGGGGGGGGGGGGGGGGGGGGGGGGGGGGGGGGGGGGGGGGGGGGGGGGGGGGGGGGGGGGGGGGGGGGGGGGGGGGGGGGGGGGGGGGGGGGGGGGGGGGGGGGGGGGGGGGGGGGGGGGGGGGGGGGGGGGGGGGGGGGGGGGGGGGGGGGGGGGGGGGGGGGGGGGGGGGGGGGGGGGGGGGGGGGGGGGGGGGGGGGGGGGGGGGGGGGGGGGGGGGGGGGGGGGGGGGGGGGGGGGGGGGGGGGGGGGGGGGGGGGGGGGGGGGGGGGGGGGGGGGGGGGGGGGGGGGGGGGGGGGGGGGGGGGGGGGGGGGGGGGGGGGGGGGGGGGGGGGGGGGGGGGGGGGGGGGGGGGGGGGGGGGGGGGGGGGGGGGGGGGGGGGGGGGGGGGGGGGGGGGGGGGGGGGGGGGGGGGGGGGGGGGGGGGGGGGGGGGGGGGGGGGGGGGGGGGGGGGGGGGGGGGGGGGGGGGGGGGGGGGGGGGGGGGGGGGGGGGGGGGGGGGGGGGGGGGGGGGGGGGGGGGGGGGGGGGGGGGGGGGGGGGGGGGGGGGGGGGGGGGGGGGGGGGGGGGGGGGGGGGGGGGGGGGGGGGGGGGGGGGGGGGGGGGGGGGGGGGGGGGGGGGGGGGGGGGGGGGGGGGGGGGGGGGGGGGGGGGGGGGGGGGGGGGGGGGGGGGGGGGGGGGGGGGGGGGGGGGGGGGGGGGGGGGGGGGGGGGGGGGGGGGGGGGGGGGGGGGGGGGGGGGGGGGGGGGGGGGGGGGGGGGGGGGGGGGGGGGGGGGGGGGGGGGGGGGGGGGGGGGGGGGGGGGGGGGGGGGGGGGGGGGGGGGGGGGGGGGGGGGGGGGGGGGGGGGGGGGGGGGGGGGGGGGGGGGGGGGGGGGGGGGGGGGGGGGGGGGGGGGGGGGGGGGGGGGGGGGGGGGGGGGGGGGGGGGGGGGGGGGGGGGGGGGGGGGGGGGGGGGGGGGGGGGGGGGGGGGGGGGGGGGGGGGGGGGGGGGGGGGGGGGGGGGGGGGGGGGGGGGGGGGGGGGGGGGGGGGGGGGGGGGGGGGGGGGGGGGGGGGGGGGGGGGGGGGGGGGGGGGGGGGGGGGGGGGGGGGGGGGGGGGGGGGGGGGGGGGGGGGGGGGGGGGGGGGGGGGGGGGGGGGGGGGGGGGGGGGGGGGGGGGGGGGGGGGGGGGGGGGGGGGGGGGGGGGGGGGGGGGGGGGGGGGGGGGGGGGGGGGGGGGGGGGGGGGGGGGGGGGGGGGGGGGGGGGGGGGGGGGGGGGGGGGGGGGGGGGGGGGGGGGGGGGGGGGGGGGGGGGGGGGGGGGGGGGGGGGGGGGGGGGGGGGGGGGGGGGGGGGGGGGGGGGGGGGGGGGGGGGGGGGGGGGGGGGGGGGGGGGGGGGGGGGGGGGGGGGGGGGGGGGGGGGGGGGGGGGGGGGGGGGGGGGGGGGGGGGGGGGGGGGGGGGGGGGGGGGGGGGGGGGGGGGGGGGGGGGGGGGGGGGGGGGGGGGGGGGGGGGGGGGGGGGGGGGGGGGGGGGGGGGGGGGGGGGGGGGGGGGGGGGGGGGGGGGGGGGGGGGGGGGGGGGGGGGGGGGGGGGGGGGGGGGGGGGGGGGGGGGGGGGGGGGGGGGGGGGGGGGGGGGGGGGGGGGGGGGGGGGGGGGGGGGGGGGGGGGGGGGGGGGGGGGGGGGGGGGGGGGGGGGGGGGGGGGGGGGGGGGGGGGGGGGGGGGGGGGGGGGGGGGGGGGGGGGGGGGGGGGGGGGGGGGGGGGGGGGGGGGGGGGGGGGGGGGGGGGGGGGGGGGGGGGGGGGGGGGGGGGGGGGGGGGGGGGGGGGGGGGGGGGGGGGGGGGGGGGGGGGGGGGGGGGGGGGGGGGGGGGGGGGGGGGGGGGGGGGGGGGGGGGGGGGGGGGGGGGGGGGGGGGGGGGGGGGGGGGGGGGGGGGGGGGGGGGGGGGGGGGGGGGGGGGGGGGGGGGGGGGGGGGGGGGGGGGGGGGGGGGGGGGGGGGGGGGGGGGGGGGGGGGGGGGGGGGGGGGGGGGGGGGGGGGGGGGGGGGGGGGGGGGGGGGGGGGGGGGGGGGGGGGGGGGGGGGGGGGGGGGGGGGGGGGGGGGGGGGGGGGGGGGGGGGGGGGGGGGGGGGGGGGGGGGGGGGGGGGGGGGGGGGGGGGGGGGGGGGGGGGGGGGGGGGGGGGGGGGGGGGGGGGGGGGGGGGGGGGGGGGGGGGGGGGGGGGGGGGGGGGGGGGGGGGGGGGGGGGGGGGGGGGGGGGGGGGGGGGGGGGGGGGGGGGGGGGGGGGGGGGGGGGGGGGGGGGGGGGGGGGGGGGGGGGGGGGGGGGGGGGGGGGGGGGGGGGGGGGGGGGGGGGGGGGGGGGGGGGGGGGGGGGGGGGGGGGGGGGGGGGGGGGGGGGGGGGGGGGGGGGGGGGGGGGGGGGGGGGGGGGGGGGGGGGGGGGGGGGGGGGGGGGGGGGGGGGGGGGGGGGGGGGGGGGGGGGGGGGGGGGGGGGGGGGGGGGGGGGGGGGGGGGGGGGGGGGGGGGGGGGGGGGGGGGGGGGGGGGGGGGGGGGGGGGGGGGGGGGGGGGGGGGGGGGGGGGGGGGGGGGGGGGGGGGGGGGGGGGGGGGGGGGGGGGGGGGGGGGGGGGGGGGGGGGGGGGGGGGGGGGGGGGGGGGGGGGGGGGGGGGGGGGGGGGGGGGGGGGGGGGGGGGGGGGGGGGGGGGGGGGGGGGGGGGGGGGGGGGGGGGGGGGGGGGGGGGGGGGGGGGGGGGGGGGGGGGGGGGGGGGGGGGGGGGGGGGGGGGGGGGGGGGGGGGGGGGGGGGGGGGGGGGGGGGGGGGGGGGGGGGGGGGGGGGGGGGGGGGGGGGGGGGGGGGGGGGGGGGGGGGGGGGGGGGGGGGGGGGGGGGGGGGGGGGGGGGGGGGGGGGGGGGGGGGGGGGGGGGGGGGGGGGGGGGGGGGGGGGGGGGGGGGGGGGGGGGGGGGGGGGGGGGGGGGGGGGGGGGGGGGGGGGGGGGGGGGGGGGGGGGGGGGGGGGGGGGGGGGGGGGGGGGGGGGGGGGGGGGGGGGGGGGGGGGGGGGGGGGGGGGGGGGGGGGGGGGGGGGGGGGGGGGGGGGGGGGGGGGGGGGGGGGGGGGGGGGGGGGGGGGGGGGGGGGGGGGGGGGGGGGGGGGGGGGGGGGGGGGGGGGGGGGGGGGGGGGGGGGGGGGGGGGGGGGGGGGGGGGGGGGGGGGGGGGGGGGGGGGGGGGGGGGGGGGGGGGGGGGGGGGGGGGGGGGGGGGGGGGGGGGGGGGGGGGGGGGGGGGGGGGGGGGGGGGGGGGGGGGGGGGGGGGGGGGGGGGGGGGGGGGGGGGGGGGGGGGGGGGGGGGGGGGGGGGGGGGGGGGGGGGGGGGGGGGGGGGGGGGGGGGGGGGGGGGGGGGGGGGGGGGGGGGGGGGGGGGGGGGGGGGGGGGGGGGGGGGGGGGGGGGGGGGGGGGGGGGGGGGGGGGGGGGGGGGGGGGGGGGGGGGGGGGGGGGGGGGGGGGGGGGGGGGGGGGGGGGGGGGGGGGGGGGGGGGGGGGGGGGGGGGGGGGGGGGGGGGGGGGGGGGGGGGGGGGGGGGGGGGGGGGGGGGGGGGGGGGGGGGGGGGGGGGGGGGGGGGGGGGGGGGGGGGGGGGGGGGGGGGGGGGGGGGGGGGGGGGGGGGGGGGGGGGGGGGGGGGGGGGGGGGGGGGGGGGGGGGGGGGGGGGGGGGGGGGGGGGGGGGGGGGGGGGGGGGGGGGGGGGGGGGGGGGGGGGGGGGGGGGGGGGGGGGGGGGGGGGGGGGGGGGGGGGGGGGGGGGGGGGGGGGGGGGGGGGGGGGGGGGGGGGGGGGGGGGGGGGGGGGGGGGGGGGGGGGGGGGGGGGGGGGGGGGGGGGGGGGGGGGGGGGGGGGGGGGGGGGGGGGGGGGGGGGGGGGGGGGGGGGGGGGGGGGGGGGGGGGGGGGGGGGGGGGGGGGGGGGGGGGGGGGGGGGGGGGGGGGGGGGGGGGGGGGGGGGGGGGGGGGGGGGGGGGGGGGGGGGGGGGGGGGGGGGGGGGGGGGGGGGGGGGGGGGGGGGGGGGGGGGGGGGGGGGGGGGGGGGGGGGGGGGGGGGGGGGGGGGGGGGGGGGGGGGGGGGGGGGGGGGGGGGGGGGGGGGGGGGGGGGGGGGGGGGGGGGGGGGGGGGGGGGGGGGGGGGGGGGGGGGGGGGGGGGGGGGGGGGGGGGGGGGGGGGGGGGGGGGGGGGGGGGGGGGGGGGGGGGGGGGGGGGGGGGGGGGGGGGGGGGGGGGGGGGGGGGGGGGGGGGGGGGGGGGGGGGGGGGGGGGGGGGGGGGGGGGGGGGGGGGGGGGGGGGGGGGGGGGGGGGGGGGGGGGGGGGGGGGGGGGGGGGGGGGGGGGGGGGGGGGGGGGGGGGGGGGGGGGGGGGGGGGGGGGGGGGGGGGGGGGGGGGGGGGGGGGGGGGGGGGGGGGGGGGGGGGGGGGGGGGGGGGGGGGGGGGGGGGGGGGGGGGGGGGGGGGGGGGGGGGGGGGGGGGGGGGGGGGGGGGGGGGGGGGGGGGGGGGGGGGGGGGGGGGGGGGGGGGGGGGGGGGGGGGGGGGGGGGGGGGGGGGGGGGGGGGGGGGGGGGGGGGGGGGGGGGGGGGGGGGGGGGGGGGGGGGGGGGGGGGGGGGGGGGGGGGGGGGGGGGGGGGGGGGGGGGGGGGGGGGGGGGGGGGGGGGGGGGGGGGGGGGGGGGGGGGGGGGGGGGGGGGGGGGGGGGGGGGGGGGGGGGGGGGGGGGGGGGGGGGGGGGGGGGGGGGGGGGGGGGGGGGGGGGGGGGGGGGGGGGGGGGGGGGGGGGGGGGGGGGGGGGGGGGGGGGGGGGGGGGGGGGGGGGGGGGGGGGGGGGGGGGGGGGGGGGGGGGGGGGGGGGGGGGGGGGGGGGGGGGGGGGGGGGGGGGGGGGGGGGGGGGGGGGGGGGGGGGGGGGGGGGGGGTGAAAGACGAGAAAACCAAGATTTATCCCTCAACTACGAGGGGAGGTAAGGAATTGCCATCTAGCTCCGCACTTGATTCTCCTTCTGTTTTGAGTAAACTTGCGACACCTAAACCTGCTTCTACTATTAATTCTGATATGTCACATGTTATTGATGATGCCACTTCTGCTATGCATGATACTTGTGATGAAACTAATTCTATGCTTCATAATACTGTGCCACTAGGTGAATTTCTTGATGAACAACTTGCTAGGGCTAGAGAGAATGAAATTATTAAAACTGATAATATTGGTGAAAGTGATGATGAAGATTCTCCCCCTAGATATGAATTGCCTGTTGTGCCTGAGGGTTATGTTATGGATGAAGAAACTGCTAGAGACTTCCTTGCTTGCAATGATAGATCTAATCTTAAGAAATTATTAGCTAAGCTGAAAGAAAAGTCTTTGAATGCTAGAATGAAATATGACCCTGCTTTTGCTACTTCACCTATCTGTATTACTGATAAGGATTATGATTTCTCTGTCGACCCTGAGATAATTACTTTGGTTGAATCTGATCCTTTCTATGGCTATGAATCTGAAACTGTTGTGGCACATCTTACTAAATTAAATGATATAGCCACCCTGTTCACTAATGATGAGAAAACCTGCTACTATTATATCCTTAAGTTATTTCCGTTCTCATTAAAGGGTGATGCTAAAACATGGTTTAATTCTCTTGATCCTGGTTGTGTGCGTAGTCCCCAGGATATGATTTATTACTTCTCTGCTAAATATTTCCCCCGCTCATAAGAAAGGGGGGGGGGGGGGGGGGGGGGGGGGGGGGGGGGGGGGGGGGGGGGGGGGGGGGGCTTCTCCAATTACTTAATGCTTTGCCGAATCATCCTCTCAAGAAAAATGAAATACTTGATATCTTTTATAATGGACTAACCGATGCTTCCGGAGACCACCTGGATAGTTGTGCTGGTTGTGTTTTCAGGGAAAGAACTATTGATCAAGCTGAATTGCTATTGAATAATATGTTGACTAATGAAAATAATTGGACACTTCCTGAACCAACTCCTAAGCCAACTCCGAAGAAGAGGGGTATTCTATTTCTCAGTCCTGAAGATATGCAAGAGGCAAAGAAATCTATGAATGAAAAGGGTATTAAAGCTGAAGATGTTAAGAATTTACCACCTATTGAAGAAATACATGGTCTTAATTTGCCGCCTGTTGAAGAAATACATGGTCTTGATAACCCGACACAGGTAGTAAAGGTAAATTCTCTCTATAGATTTGATGAAGGTGATATTCCTCGTTATAAGTCTGCCAGCCAATGCTTAGATGAGTTTGATAATTTTATTGTTAAACAAGAAAACTTCAATGCTTATGTTGGTAGACAATTGAAACGCAATGCTTATATGATTGAACACTTGAGTGATTATATGTCTAGAGTTAAAGGTGAACTTAAACTCATTAGTAAACATGCTTCTATGGTTACCACTCAAGTAGAACAAGTGCTTAAAGCTCAAAATGATTTTCTCAATGAATTAAATAGTAAGAAAAATGATAGTGCTGTTAGGGTTATGACTAGAGGGGGTAAAATGACTCAGGAACCTTTGTATCCTGAGGGCCACCCTAAAAGAATTGAGCAAGATTCTCAGAGAGCTAATGTTGATGCACCTAGTCCTTCTAAAAAGAAGAAAAAGAAAAATGATTGGACTTTGCATGCTTCTAGTGAACCTGTTGTTGACACACCTGAGAATCCCAATGATATTTCTATCTCTGATGCTGAAACACAATCTGGTAATGAACACGAACCTAGTGATAATGTTAATGATGATGTTCATGATGATGCTCAACCTAGCAATAACAATGATGTAGAGATTGAACCTGCTGTTGATCTTGATAACCCACAATCAAAGAATCAACGTTATGATAAGAGAGACTTTGTTGCTAGGAAGCACGGTAAAGAAAGAGAACCATGGGTTCAGAAACCCATGCCTTTTCCTCCTAAACCATCCAAGAAAAAGGATGATGAGGATTTTGAGCGCTTTGCTGAAATGATTAGACCTATCTTTTTGCGTATGCGTTTGACTGATATGCTTAAAATGAATCCTTATGCTAAGTATATGAAAGATATTGTTACAAATAAAAGAAAGATACCGGAAGCTGAAATTTCCACCATGCTTGCTAATTATACTTTTAAAGGTGGAATACCAAAGAAACTTGGAGATCCAGGAGTACCAACTATACCATGCTCCATTAAAAGAAACTATCTTAAACCTGCTTTATGTGATCTTGGAGCCGGTGTTAGTGTTATGCCTCTCTCTTTATATCGTAGACTTGATTTGAATAAGTTGACACCTACTGAAATATCTTTGCAAATGGCCGATAAATCAACTGCTATACCTGTCGGTATTTGTGAGGATGTGCCTGTTGTGGTTGCAAATGTTACTATCTTAACGGACTTTGTTATTCTTGATGTTCCCGAGGACGATAGTATGTCGATTATTCTTGGTAGACCCTTTTTGAATACTGCAGGGGCTGTTATTGATTGCAACAAAGGCAATGTCACTTTTCATGTTAATGGTAATGGGAATACGGTACACTTTTCGAGGAAACAACCTCAAGACCACAGTATCAATTCTATTGGAAAATTTTCATCTATTACTATTGGAGGTTTTGAATTTCCTCTTCCTATTGTCAAGAAGAAATATGATATTCTTATTGTTGGGGATGTGCATATCCCCGTTGAGGTAACCTAGTGTTATTCGAAATTTCTCCAGTTCCATGTTATTCGAAAAGAGTTTGTTAACAAGACTTGATCAACCTTGTTAGTGGATTCCTTTTGATGAGCATGAGATGGATGAAGTTAGAAAGCACAACCTTCTGTACCCTCCTTTTACTTGCTATTTAGATTAAATAAAGAAAAATTAGTATTTTCTGTCTGTTTTCTGAATTATCCGTGCAATAAAAAATACCCCAAAAATAAAAGTTCTCCAAATGCCCCGAAATTGAAATATGATTTTTTCTGGAATATTTAAGAATATCTGGCACTGAGAACACATCAGGGGGAGCAAGCACCTGGCCACGAGGGTCCAGGGCGCACCCACCCCCTGGGCGCGCCCCCTGCCTCATGGGCCCCTGGTGGCCCCCCTCCACTTATTCCTACACCCACACACTTATTCTTCCTCCCAAAAAAATCACCAACCAGCTAAAGCACGAGTTCTAGCTCATCTTGCTGCCATTTTCGATCTCCTTGCTCAAATCTCCACTCACAAAACTGCTTTGGGGGATTGTTCTTCGGTATGTGACTCCTCCAATGGTCCAATTAGTTTTTGTTCTAGTGCTTTATTCATTGCAAATTTTTGCTGCTTAGGTGACCCTATTCTTGAGCTTTCATGTCAAATTTATATGGTCCCAAGTAGTTCTAATGCATTATATAGTCTCTAGGCACTTGTGGGAGTAGTTGCTATCAATTTTGTTGAGTTTGGTTCACTTTTATTTTGAGTTACTAAAAATTTCAGAAATTTGCAGAAAGTAATGAAGAGATTTTTGAGGGGCTCTTCGAGCCGAAGCTCAAAGGACAAGCAAAGTGAAGAGGATAAAAGGCCCAAATATAATCTCCCTCGCACCGCGGAGGTTCGGCCGTGTGAATGGCCTTGTGATGATTTCCTGACATCAGCCGGGATTCATGATGATTTTTATTATTTGGCTGAGAATGTGGGCCTCACCGACTTCCTCCGCGACCAGCGCGAACAATATCTCCTACTCACTAATATTTTTGTGCAAAATTTTCATTTCCATGCTAGGAGATCACCACCTTTGGTGGATTTCTATTTATATGATGAGTATAAGGAGATGTCACTTTATGATTTTTGTGAGGTTTGCAAGTTACCCTTTGCGGGCAGCATAGAGGAACCACATCGTAATGATGTGGAAGAGTTTACTGATATGATTGCTGTAGGGGAAACGAGGAAAGTTTCCGATGCAAGAATCACTGGCATACACTTTCGTGTTCTACGTTACTTTGCAATATTTGCTACTATCCATGCTAGTTTATTTTCCTTTTTATGCATTCTTATTGTGTGTTTGAAAAACCTTGAGAAAAACAAAAAAAATAGTTGTAGCTTTTAGTTAGTTTACTTTCCATGCCTATAGTAGTGCTAATTAAAAGAAAACCCAAAAAGATTTCTTGTTCTTCTTTTGCTTATTGGGAGCTTTCCCGTGTAAATAGTTTTATTTCTTTTCTTTTCTTTGGGGGTCGAGAGGAGAAGACCTTAATGAGAATGTTGAAGTGGCTCTTATATGCATTATCGTTGATTTAACAAAGAGCCCATATTACCTTGTCTTCTCCTTTGTACCAGATGCTTGCAGATTCCAGCTTAGTCCAATGCACTTGCACCATTATTATTATTCACACCGTTCGGTCGTGCAAGTGAAAGGCAATAATGACGATATATGATGGGTTGATTGAGATGAGAGAAGCTGGTATGAACTCGACCTCTCTTGTTTTTGTAAATGGGGGGGGGGGGGGGGGGGGGGGGGGGGGGGGGGGGGGGGGGGGGGGGGGGGGGGGGGGGGGGGGGGGGGGGGGGGGGGGGGGGGGGGGGGGGGGGGGGGGGGGGGGGGGGGGGGGGGGGGGGGGGGGGGGGGGGGGGGGGGGGGGGGGGGGGGGGGGGGGGGGGGGGGGGGGGGGGGGGGGGGGGGGGGGGGGGGGGGGGGGGGGGGGGGGGGGGGGGGGGGGGGGGGGGGGGGGGGGGGGGGGGGGGGGGGGGGGGGGGGGGGGGGGGGGGGGGGGGGGGGGGGGGGGGGGGGGGGGGGGGGGGGGGGGGGGGGGGGGGGGGGGGGGGGGGGGGGGGGGGGGGGGGGGGGGGGGGGGGGGGGGGGGGGGGGGGGGGGGGGGGGGGGGGGGGGGGGGGGGGGGGGGGGGGGGGGGGGGGGGGGGGGGGGGGGGGGGGGGGGGGGGGGGGGGGGGGGGGGGGGGGGGGGGGGGGGGGAAAATTAAAAAGAAGCAAGAAATATTTTTGGATTTTCTCAAAGTTTTTCAAACACACAAGAAGAAAGCAAGAAAATAAATTTAACATGGACAATACAATGAAAAGGTGTGGACACCGACAACTGGAATGAAATGTGTGAACATGAATATAATGTCGGTGGAGATATGTACTCCCCCAAGCTTAGGCTTTTGGCCTAACTTGGTAATCAGTCAGTAGTCGAACTGCTGAGGAGCCGACACCGATGGATCCCACTGCTGAGGTTCCTCCTCTCGTGCAGCCTGGTTGTTCCGGTAGGCCATGATATCTGTAGGCATAATCATGTATCCGCCCTTGGCAATAGGATCAAACAAAGCAGGTGCAGGCAATGGAATAATAGCACGAGTTCTCACACTAAAAACTAGGTTATACAGAATAGGAATGTTAGGATAATCGGTAGCAATAAACTAGTGGTGTTCCATGGCTGCGCGGTCTAGGTAAACCTTGGGCAAAGGATAATCATGCAAGCATATCTCAACATTAAAGCGAGCCGCCAAATGAGTATCGTTAATTCCACCATGTATTTTACCCTTGGACTTATTAAGGTGAAGGCGACGTGCCACGATAACTCCCAAGCTATAAGTGTTGTCCCCCTCTAGTGTATGACATAAAACAGCAAGGTCTGGGGCACTGAGTGCACCCACCTTCTCTCTAGCAAGCAAGCATTTTGCAATGAAAATAGTGAAATAATGAACAGCAAGAAAATGCAAACTAGCGGCGGTGATACTCGACACCCCTCTCTCATCACCCACTGTCAGAGTATGATAGAAACCATCAAACTCCGTAGGCCTAGGCTCTACCAAACCACCATCATAAGTAAGCAAGCATATTGCACAGAACTCAGTAAGCGGTATCTAATGGGGTTCATCATATAAATTAAATTGCACCTCAGGAGGATTATTCTTAGGAAGGAAATTAGAACTTTGCACAAAGGTGTTTGTGAGGAGATGATACTGTTCACATTCAGCTGTGATGAAGTCGGTGAGGCCAGCATTAGCAGCATATTGTGCAAACCCTTGAAGGATTCCAGCCCCTTCCATGAACGGGGCATGCGGCCATTCGCACGGTCGTACTTTCGCCAATCTCTGGGTATGAAGATCATTGTCAGGCGACTCCCCAATAACTCCCTTGGAGCTCTTCTTGGAAGCAAACTTCCTAAAGATATTCATCTTTTTCCTATGAACAAATATCTGAAATTTTTAGTCCACAAAATTTTCCCAACAAAACTTAACAAGATCGATAGCAATTACTCATAAGGATACATAGAGGCCATAGCAGGCATTCAAACTACTTAGAACTCTAAGAATTCAACATGCAAGCTCATCTATAACAGCACCAAGACTAGGTAATTATTCAAAATACAAATCACTAAAGCAAAAACTAATTGGACAAACGGAGGAGTCACATACCAAGCAATAATCTCCCAAAACAGTTTTAGAAACGGAGCTTCGTGCAAAGAGATCGAAATCCGCGGGTTTGAGAGCAAGAACGAGAGAGAGAGAGAGAGAGAGAGCAATGGTGATTTTTTTCTAGAGGTAGGTGATGATGTGGTATGAAGAGATAAGTGAGGGGGCCCACATGGGGACCACAACCCACCAGGGTGCGCCTAGGGGTCCTGGCGCACCTAGGTGGGTTGTGCCCATCTCATGCACCTCCCTCTGATGTTATTTGCACCAAAAAATCATAATTATTTAGAAAAAATCGTATTAAATTTTCAGAGCATTCCGAGAACTTTTATTTTTGGGTCATTTTTTATTGCACGGAAAATTCAGAAAACA
>JAAAWM010008292.1:0-13099 GCA_036873465.1 Thinopyrum obtusiflorum
AAAAACATATCTGCAGCTCGTCGTTCATTACCCTTTGACATTGCTGGGTCTAACTCTGATTAGGTTGTGGAGGTCGATGGTGACGTTTACCCGGATATAAAAACTATGAGTGACTATGTGGTACAACTACCCTACTCTGATTACATTGATGAGATCATCCTCACACCCCCTCTTGCACCTGAAGTGGCACTAAGATTTAACAAGCGAAATGCACAGGGAAGACAGGAGCACATCAAAGCTAAGGCCATTAATGTTGCTCAAAAGAAGAATCTGGAAGGTACTACCAAACCCTCTTGCAAAAACTCTTTTGATACTCTGTCTGATAAGGAATTGATGTAAAGGGCCGCTTGCATGGGGGTTAATATACATGATAATGACTTTGCTTGTGTAAATGTTCTTAGAGAGCTGTTGTTACGACATATCTCTCTCAAGGTAGTTTTGGTGATGGATGACAACATGTTTGCAGACTAATCTTGTGCTTTGAATAATTCACAGATTCTCCTCTGGCACGAGACGTTTCCTTCCCCTCGGAGTGTATTTTAAGACGGTGTAGCTCTTTCGTTTCTTTCTCGGTGGACTAGTTGCGTGGAGGGCACCATACTATCAAGAGGGGGTCCGCTGGGGTATTGCATGGGTGGAATCAACACGTACACATCAGCTTCTCACCCTCCGAGCTTTTCCATTCCATTGTAGAGATCTGCAGAGGAAGATAAAACCTTGGATACTTCCAACTGGATTGTGGCCATGGAAACTGCTGCGCCCCAGGCTCCACTGGAGCGTGATGATGATCCTAAAGATGTGTAGGTAAAAAACATATCTGCAGCTCGTCGTTCATTACCCTTTGACATTGCTGGGTCTAACTCTGATTAGGTTGTGGAGGTCGATGGTGACGTTTACCCGGAGGGGGGGGGGGGGGGGGGGGGGGGGGGGGGGGGGGGGGGGGGGGGGGGGGGGGGGGGGGGGGGGGGGGGGGGGGGGGGGGGGGGGGGGGGGGGGGGGGGGGGGGGGGGGGGGGGGGGGGGGGGGGGGGGGGGGGGGGGGGGGGGGGGGGGGGGGGGGGGGGGGGGGGGGGGGGGGGGGGGGGGGGGGGGGGGGGGGGGGGGGGGGGGGGGGGGGGGGGGGGGGGGGGGGGGGGGGGGGGGGGGGGGGGGGGGGGGGGGGGGGGGGGGGGGGGGGGGGGGGGGGGGGGGGGGGGGGGGGGGGGGGGGGGGGGGGGGGGGGGGGGGGGGGGGGGGGGGGGGGGGGGGGGGGGGGGGGGGGGGGGGGGGGGGGGGGGGGGGGGGGGGGGGGGGGGGGGGGGGGGGGGGGGGGGGGGGGGGGGGGGGGGGGGGGGGGGGGGGGGGGGGGGGGGGGGGGGGGGGGGGGGGGGGGGGGGGGGGGGGGGGGGGGGGGGGGGGGGGGGGGGGGGGGGGGGGGGGGGGGGGTGGATTGTTGCCCCCACTATAAAAGGGAGTCCCCTTCTTCTCTTTGACCTACCTCTTCCTCCCCCAAGCTCCATTTATTGCTCAAGCTCCATTAAATGCTCCAAGCTCCATTTTCGCCCGATCTATCTCTCTAGCCAATCAAACTTGTTGATTTGCTCGGGAGTGGTTGAGAAGGCCCCGATCTACACTTCCACCAAGGGATTTTCGATTCCCCCACTCATCCCTAGCGGATCTTGTTACTCTTGGGTGTTTGAGCACCCTAGACGGTTGAGGTCACCATGGAGCCATAGTCCATTGTGGTGAAGCTTCGTGGTCTTGTTGGGAGCCTCCGATTAAGTTGTGGAGATTGCCCCAACCTTGTTTGTAAAGGTTCGGTCGCCGCCTTCAAGGGCACCAATAGTGGAATCACGGCATCTCGCATTGTGTGAGGGCGTGAGGAGAATACGGTGGCCCTAGTGGCTTCTTGGGGAGCATTGTGCCTCCACACCGCTCCAACGGAGACGTACTTCCCCTCAAAAGGAAGGAACTTCGGTAACACATCCTCGTCTTCACCGGATCCACTCTTGGTTATCTCTTACCTTTACTTGTGCAAGCTCTTTAGTGTTACTTCTCTTGCTTGCTTGTATGCTTGTTGTTATTGCATCATATAGGTTGCTCACCTAGTTGGGGGGGGGGGGGGGGGGGGGGGGGGGGGGGGGGGGGGGGGGGGGGGGGGGGGGGGGGGGGGGGGGGGGGGGGGGGGGGGGGGGGGGGGGGGGGGGGGGGGGGGGGGGGGGGGGGGGGGGGGGGGGGGGGGGGGGGGGGGGGGGGGGGGGGGGGGGGGGGGGGGGGGGGGGGGGGGGGGGGGGGGGGGGGGGGGGGGGGGGGGGGGGGGGGGGGGGGGGGGGGGGGGGGGGGGGGGGGGGGGGGGGGGGGGGGGGGGGGGGGGGGGGGGGGGGGGGGGGGGGGGGGGGGGGGGGGGGGGGGGGGGGGGGGGGGGGGGGGGGGGGGGGGGGGGGGGGGGGGGGGGGGGGGGGGGGGGGGGGGGGGGGGGGGGGGGGGGGGGGGGGGGGGGGGGGGGGGGGGGGGGGGGGGGGGGGGGGGGGGGGGGGGGGGGGGGGGGGGGGGGGGGGGGGGGGGGGGGGGGGGGGGGGGGGGGGGGGGGGGGGGGGGGGGGGGGGGGGGGGGGGGGGGGGGGGGGGGGGGGGGGGGGGGGGGGGGGGGGGGGGGGGGGGGGGGGGGGGGGGGGGGGGGGGGGGGGGGGGGGGGGGGGGGGGGGGGGGGGGGGGGGGGGGGGGGGGGGGGGGGGGGGGGGGGGGGGGGGGGGGGGGGGGGGGGGGGGGGGGGGGGGGGGGGGGGGGGGGGGGGGGGGGGGGGGGGGGGGGGGGGGGGGGGGGGGGGGGGGGGGGGGGGGGGGGGGGGGGGGGGGGGGGGGGGGGGGGGGGGGGGGGGGGGGGGGGGGGGGGGGGGGGGGGGGGGGGGGGGGGGGGGGGGGGGGGGGGGGGGGGGGGGGGGGGGGGGGGGGGGGGGGGGGGGGGGGGGGGGGGGGGGGGGGGGGGGGGGGGGGGGGGGGGGGGGGGGGGGGGGGGGGGGGGGGGGGGGGGGGGGGGGGGGGGGGGGGGGGGGGGGGGGGGGGGGGGGGGGGGGGGGGGGGGGGGGGGGGGGGGGGGGGGGGGGGGGGGGGGGGGGGGGGGGGGGGGGGGGGGGGGGGGGGGGGGGGGGGGGGGGGGGGGGGGGGGGGGGGGGGGGGGGGGGGGGGGGGGGGGGGGGGGGGGGGGGGGGGGGGGGGGGGGGGGGGGGGGGGGGGGGGGGGGGGGGGGGGGGGGGGGGGGGGGGGGGGGGGGGGGGGGGGGGGGGGGGGGGGGGGGGGGGGGGGGGGGGGGGGGGGGGGGGGGGGGGGGGGGGGGGGGGGGGGGGGGGGGGGGGGGGGGGGGGGGGGGGGGGGGGGGGGGGGGGGGGGGGGGGGGGGGGGGGGGGGGGGGGGGGGGGGGGGGGGGGGGGGGGGGGGGGGGGGGGGGGGGGGGGGGGGGGGGGGGGGGGGGGGGGGGGGGGGGGGGGGGGGGGGGGGGGGGGGGGGGGGGGGGGGGGGGGGGGGGGGGGGGGGGGGGGGGGGGGGGGGGGGGGGGGGGGGGGGGGGGGGGGGGGGGGGGGGGGGGGGGGGGGGGGGGGGGGGGGGGGGGGGGGGGGGGGGGGGGGGGGGGGGGGGGGGGGGGGGGGGGGGGGGGGGGGGGGGGGGGGGGGGGGGGGGGGGGGGGGGGGGGGGGGGGGGGGGGGGGGGGGGGGGGGGGGGGGGGGGGGGGGGGGGGGGGGGGGGGGGGGGGGGGGGGGGGGGGGGGGGGGGGGGGGGGGGAAAAGACCCCTCGAGTCGAGGCGGTAGGAGCCAGACAGCCCAGCGGTACTACGGCAGCGAGTTCATGGGCGGTACTACCGCTGTGGAGCGGAACTGCCGCTTGTGACCCTTCGGCCGTACTACTGTTGGTAGTGCGGTACTACCGCTGGGACACGGAAGAGAGAGAGAGAATCTCTCCAAAGAGTCTAAGGACGAGGCGGTGGTGCCAGGCACCCCAACGGTACTACTGTTGTGGAGTCACGGGTGGTACTACCGCTCTAGAGCGGTACTGCCGCTTGTGGCTCCTCAGCGGTACTACGGCTGGGTTGCGCGGTACTACCGCTGGGACCCAGACAAGGACAAAGAAAAGTGGAGAGATCTCTACAATGGAATGGAAAAGCTCGGAGGGTGACAACCACTCCTGAGCAAATCAACAAGTTTGATTGGCTAGAGAGATAGATCGGGCGAAAATGGAGCTTGGAGCATTTAATGGAGCTTGAGCAATAAATGGAGCTAGAGGAGGAAGAGGTAGGTCAAAGGGAAGAAGAGGACCCCCTTTTATAGTGGGGGCAACAATCCAACCGTTTCCCCTCACCAACCAGCTCCGCACAGAGCAGTACTACCGCGAAGAGGGTCCGGTACTACCGCTAGGTCAGCGGTACTGCCGCACCAGCCAGCGGCACTGCCGCGCAGAGGAGACTAGTAGGGAATAGGACCCAACGCGGTACTACCGCGGTGGTAGGGGCGGTACTACCGCTCCTGAAATGGTACTACCACCTTTACAACCGCAACTACTGCCGCAAAACCCGACACGAGAAAAAGACCCCTCGAGTCGAGGCGGTAGGAGCCAGACAGCCCAGCGGTACTACGGCAGCGAGTTCATGGGCGGTACTACCGCTGTGGAGCGGGGGGGGGGGGGGGGGGGGGGGGGGACCCTTCGGCCGTACTACCGCCGGCAGTGCGGTACTACCGCTGGGGCGAGAGAGAGAGAGAGAGAGAGGATCTCTCAAAGATGCTGAGGGGGGGGGGGGGGGGGGGGGGGGGGGGGGGGGGGGGGGGGGGGGGGGGGGGGGGGGGGGGGGGGGGGGGGGGGGGGGGGGGGGGGGGGGGGGGGGGGGGGGGGGGGGGGGGGGGGGGGGGGGGGGGGGGGGGGGGGGGGGGGGGGGGGGGGGGGGGGGGGGGGGGGCATGATTTATTTATTGATTGTCTTCCTTATGAGTGGCGGTCTGGGACGAGCGGTGGTCTTTTCCTACCAATCTATCCCCCTAGGAGCATGCATGTAATACTTTGCTTTGATAACTTCTAGATTTTTGCAATAAGAATATGAGCTCTTTATGACTAATGTTGAGTCCATGGATTATACGCACTCTCACCCTTCCACCTTTGCTAGCCTCTCTAATACCGCGCACCTTTAGCCGGTATCATACACCCACCATATACCTTCCTCGAAACAGCCACCATACCTACCTATCATGGCATTTCCATAGCCATTCCGAGATATATTGCCATGCAACTTTCCACCGTTCCGTTTATCATGACACATTCATCATTGTCATATTGCATATCCCGGTACACCGCCGGAGGCATTCATATAGAGTCATATTTTGTTCTAAGTATCGAGTTGTAATTGTTGAGTTGTAAGAAAAATAAAAGCGTGATGATCATCATTTTTAGAGCATTGTCCCAAGTGAGGAAAGAATGATGGAGACTATGATTCCCCCATAAGTCGGGATGAGACTTCGGACGAAAAAATAAATAAAAGAGGCCAAAGAAGCCGAAATAAAAAGAGAAAGAAAAGAGGCCATATAAAAAAAGGAGAAAAGGCCCAAAAATGAGAGAAAAAGAGAGAAGGGACAATGTTACTATCCTTTTACCACACTTGTGCTTCAAAGTAGCACCATGATGTTCATAATAGAGAGTCTCTCATGTTATCACTTTCATATAGTAGTGGGAATCTTTCATTATAGAACTTGGCTTGTATATTGATGTCTACTACACAACCTACTTCTTGTAGACGTTGTTGGGCCTCCAAGTGCAGAGGTTTGTAGGACAGTAGCAAATTTCCCTCAAGTGGATAACCTAAGGTTTATCAATCCGTAGGAGGCGTATGATGAAGATGGTCTCTCTTAAGCAACCCTGCAACCAAATAACAAAGAGTCTCTTGTGTCCCCAACACACCCAATACAATGGTAAATTGTATAGGTGCACTAGTTCAGCGAAGAGATGGTGAAACAAGTGGTATATCGATGGTAGATAAAGGTATTTGTAATCTGAAATTATAAAAACAGCAAGGTAACTAATGGTAAAAGTGAGCGTAAACGGTATTGCAATGATAGTAAACAAGGCCTAGGGTTCATACTTTCGCTAGTGTAAGTTCCCTCAACAATACTGGGGGGGGGGGGGGGGGGGGGGGGGGGGGGGGGGGGGGGGGGGGGGGGGGGGGGGGGGGGGGGGGGGGGGGGGGGGGGGGGGGGGGGGGGGGGGGGGGGGGGGGGGGGGGGGGGGGGGGGGGGGGGGGGGGGGGGGGGGGGGGGGGGGGGGGGGGGGGGGGGGGGGGGGGGGGGGGGGGGGGGGGGGGGGGGGGGGGGGGGGGGGGGGGGGGGGGGGGGGGGGGGGGGGGGGGGGGGGGGGGGGGGGGGGGGGGGGGGGGGGGGGGGGGGGGGGTCTGGTTAATAGGTTAGTCCCAAAAATAATATAAAAGTGGATAATAAATCCCAATATTGTCCAGAACAGTAGATAATATAGCATGGAGCAATCAAAAATTATAGATACGTTGGAAACGTATCAAGCATCCCCAAGCTTAATTCCTGCTCGTCCTCGAGTAGGTAAATGATAAAAACAGAATTTTTGATGCGGAGTGCTACTTGGCATAATTCCACAGATACGCATGGCAAGACATACATCAAGTATTCTCAAATCTTTAAAGACTCAATCCGATAAGATAACTTCAAAGGGGAAACTCAATTCATTACAAGAGAGTAGAGGGGGAAGAAAACATCATAAGATCCAACTATAATAGCAAAGCTCGCGATACATCAAGATCGTACCACCTCAAGAACACGAGAGGGAGATAGAGAGAGATCAAACACATAGCTACGGGTACATACCCTCAGCCCCGAGGGAGAACTACTCCCTCCTCGTCATGGAGAGCACCGGGATGATGAAGATGGCCACCGGAGAGGGGTTGCCCCCTCCGGCAGGGTGCCGGAACGGGTCTAGATTGGCTTTCGGTGGCTAAGGAGGCTTCTGGCAGCGGAACTCCTGATCTATTGTGCTCCCCGAAGTTTTTAGTGTATGTGGGTATATATGAGAGGAAGAAGTACGCCAGGGGAGCCACGAGGGGCCCACGAGGGTGGAGGGCGCGCCCCCCTGCCTCGTGGCTCCCTTGTTCCTTTCCTGACGTGCACTCCAAGTTTTTCCGGTAGCTTTCCTTCAAAAAATAACTTCTCCAGTTGGTTCCATTCCGTTTCGACTCCGTTTGATATTTCTTTTCTTCGAAACACTGAAATAGGCAAAAAAACAGCAATTCTGGGCTGGGCCTCTGGTTAATAGGTTAGTCCCAAAAATAATATAAAAGTGGATAATAAATCCCAATATTGTCCAGGGGGGGGGGGGGGGGGGGGGGGGGGGGGGGGGGGGGGGGGGGGGGGGGGGGGGGGGGGGGGGGGGGGGGGGGGGGGGGGGGGGGGGGGGGGGGGGGGGGGGGGGGGGGGGGGGGGGGGGGGGGGGGGGGGGGGGGGGGGGGGGGGGGGGGGGGGGGGGGGGGGGGGGGGGGGGGGGGGGGGGGGGGGGGGGGGGGGGGGGGGGGGGGGGGGGGGGGGGGGGGGGGGGGGGGGGGGGGGGGGGGGGGGGGGGGGGGGGGGGGGGGGGGGGGGGGGGGGGGGGGGGGGGGGGGGGGGGGGGGGGGGGGGGGGGGGGGGGGGGGGGGGGGGGGGGGGGGGGGGGGGGGGGGGGGGGGGGGGGGGGGGGGGGGGGGGGGGGGGGGGGGGGGGGGGGGGGGGGGGGGGGGGGGGGGGGGGGGGGGGGGGGGGGGGGGGGGGGGGGGGGGGGGGGGGGGGGGGGGGGGGGGGGGGGGGGGGGGGGGGGGGGGGGGGGGGGGGGGGGGGGGGGGGGGGGGGGGGGGGGGGGGGGGGGGGGGGGGGGGGGGGGGGGGGGGGGGGGGGGGGGGGGGGGGGGGGGGGGGGGGGGGGGGGGGGGGGGGGGGGGGGGGGGGGGGGGGGGGGGGGGGGGGGGGGGGGGGGGGGGGGGGGGGGGGGGGGGGGGGGGGGGGGGGGGGGGGGGGGGGGGGGGGGGGGGGGGGGGGGGGGGGGGGGGGGGGGGGGGGGGGGGGGGGGGGGGGGGGGGGGGGGGGGGGGGGGGGGGGGGGGGGGGGGGGGGGGGGGGGGGGGGGGGGGGGGGGGGGGGGGGGGGGGGGGGGGGGGGGGGGGGGGGGGGGGGGGGGGGGGGGGGGGGGGGGGGGGGGGGGGGGGGGGGGGGGGGGGGGGGGGGGGGGGGGGGGGGGGGGGGGGGGGGGGGGGGGGGGGGGGGGGGGGGGGGGGGGGGGGGGGGGGGGGGGGGGGGGGGGGGGGGGGGGGGGGGGGGGGGGGGGGGGGGGGGGGGGGGGGGGGGGGGGGGGGGGGGGGGGGGGGGGGGGGGGGGGGGGGGGGGGGGGGGGGGGGGGGGGGGGGGGGGGGGGGGGGGGGGGGGGGGGGGGGGGGGGGGGGGGGGGGGGGGGGGGGGGGGGGGGGGGGGGGGGGGGGGGGGGGGGGGGGGGGGGGGGGGGGGGGGGGGGGGGGGGGGGGGGGGGGGGGGGGGGGGGGGGGGGGGGGGGGGGGGGGGGGGGGGGGGGGGGGGGGGGGGGGGGGGGGGGGGGGGGGGGGGGGGGGGGGGGGGGGGGGGGGGGGGGGGGGGGGGGGGGGGGGGGGGGGGGGGGGGGGGGGGGGGGGGGGGGGGGGGGGGGGGGGGGGGGGGGGGGGGGGGGGGGGGGGGGGGGGGGGGGGGGGGGGGGGGGGGGGGGGGGGGGGGGGGGGGGGGGGGGGGGGGGGGGGGGGGGGGGGGGGGGGGGGGGGGGGGGGGGGGGGGGGGGGGGGGGGGGGGGGGGGGGGGGGGGGGGGGGGGGGGGGGGGGGGGGGGGGGGGGGGGGGGGGGGGGGGGGGGGGGGGGGGGGGGGGGGGGGGGGGGGGGGGGGGGGGGGGGGGGGGGGGGGGGGGGGGGGGGGGGGGGGGGGGGGGGGGGGGGGGGGGGGGGGGGGGGGGGGGGGGGGGGGGGGGGGGGGGGGGGGGGGGGGGGGGGGGGGGGGGGGGGGGGGGGGGGGGGGGGGGGGGGGGGGGGGGGGGGGGGGGGGGGGGGGGGGGGGGGGGGGGGGGGGGGGGGGGGGGGGGGGGGGGGGGGGGGGGGGGGGGGGGGGGGGGGGGGGGGGGGGGGGGGGGGGGGGGGGGGGGGGGGGGGGGGGGGGGGGGGGGGGGGGGGGGGGGGGGGGGGGGGGGGGGGGGGGGGGGGGGGGGGGGGGGGGGGGGGGGGGGGGGGGGGGGGGGGGGGGGGGGGGGGGGGGGGGGGGGGGGGGGGGGGGGGGGGGGGGGGGGGGGGGGGGGGGGGGGGGGGGGGGGGGGGGGGGGGGGGGGGGGGGGGGGGGGGGGGGGGGGGGGGGGGGGGGGGGGGGGGGGGGGGGGGGGGGGGGGGGGGGGGGGGGGGGGGGGGGGGGGGGGGGGGGGGGGGGGGGGGGGGGGGGGGGGGGGGGGGGGGGGGGGGGGGGGGGGGGGGGGGGGGGGGGGGGGGGGGGGGGGGGGGGGGGGGGGGGGGGGGGGGGGGGGGGGGGGGGGGGGGGGGGGGGGGGGGGGGGGGGGGGGGGGGGGGGGGGGGGGGGGGGGGGGGGGGGGGGGGGGGGGGGGGGGGGGGGGGGGGGGGGGGGGGGGGGGGGGGGGGGGGGGGGGGGGGGGGGGGGGGGGGGGGGGGGGGGGGGGGGGGGGGGGGGGGGGGGGGGGGGGGGGGGGGGGGGGGGGGGGGGGGGGGGGGGGGGGGGGGGGGGGGGGGGGGGGGGGGGGGGGGGGGGGGGGGGGGGGGGGGGGGGGGGGGGGGGGGGGGGGGGGGGGGGGGGGGGGGGGGGGGGGGGGGGGGGGGGGGGGGGGGGGGGGGGGGGGGGGGGGGGGGGGGGGGGGGGGGGGGGGGGGGGGGGGGGGGGGGGGGGGGGGGGGGGGGGGGGGGGGGGGGGGGGGGGGGGGGGGGGGGGGGGGGGGGGGGGGGGGGGGGGGGGGGGGGGGGGGGGGGGGGGGGGGGGGGGGGGGGGGGGGGGGGGGGGGGGGGGGGGGGGGGGGGGGGGGGGGGGGGGGGGGGGGGGGGGGGGGGGGGGGGGGGGGGGGGGGGGGGGGGGGGGGGGGGGGGGGGGGGGGGGGGGGGGGGGGGGGGGGGGGGGGGGGGGGGGGGGGGGGGGGGGGGGGGGGGGGGGGGGGGGGGGGGGGGGGGGGGGGGGGGGGGGGGGGGGGGGGGGGGGGGGGGGGGGGGGGGGGGGGGGGGGGGGGGGGGGGGGGGGGGGGGGGGGGGGGGGGGGGGGGGGGGGGGGGGGGGGGGGGGGGGGGGGGGGGGGGGGGGGGGGGGGGGGGGGGGGGGGGGGGGGGGGGGGGGGGGGGGGGGGGGGGGGGGGGGGGGGGGGGGGGGGGGGGGGGGGGGGGGGGGGGGGGGGGGGGGGGGGGGGGGGGGGGGGGGGGGGGGGGGGGGGGGGGGGGGGGGGGGGGGGGGGGGGGGGGGGGGGGGGGGGGGGGGGGGGGGGGGGGGGGGGGGGGGGGGGGGGGGGGGGGGGGGGGGGGGGGGGGGGGGGGGGGGGGGGGGGGGGGGGGGGGGGGGGGGGGGGGGGGGGGGGGGGGGGGGGGGGGGGGGGGGGGGGGGGGGGGGGGGGGGGGGGGGGGGGGGGGGGGGGGGGGGGGGGGGGGGGGGGGGGGGGGGGGGGGGGGGGGGGGGGGGGGGGGGGGGGGGGGGGGGGGGGGGGGGGGGGGGGGGGGGGGGGGGGGGGGGGGGGGGGGGGGGGGGGGGGGGGTTGGTGATGCTCTACAGATGTGCTCTCAGTTGAACATTCTCAGGATCATGCAGTTCAACAAAGACTTTGATGCAGATTTGCTGGCACAGTTCTTTGCCACTGTTCACCTAGGGACTGACGCAGACAGGACTCTGACTTGGATGACAAAGGTGCTAGCTGTCAAGTGGCAGGCCTTCATGGGGCTGCTTGAGGTGGAAGATCAAGGGCTTGAGACTCCAGTTGGTTTTCGTCCTCACCAGAATACCACCTCCACTCACAAGCAAGCCCTCTGGCCCTACTGTACTCGGAAGGTCCACCCTGAGACCAGGAAGGAAACCTATGAGTTGTCTACCTATTTGGACATCCTTCACCGCATCTTCCGCGAGACTCTCTTCCCTCGCATTGGGAATCTGGACATGGTGCACTCTTACCTTGTGGACATGCTTCTCTTCTGCCAGCGTGAGAAGGACGTAAACACCGGCGAGTCTCTGGACATCTCTCATGTCATGTGGTCTGAGCTTTTGGCGGCTGTCTCTGAGCGCAAGTGCCCAATTTATGGTCCGGGGGGGGGGGGGGGGGGGGGGGGGGGGGGGGGGGGGGGGGGGGGGGGGGGGGGGGGGGGGGGGGGGGGGGGGGGGGGGGGGGGGGGGGGGGGGGGGGGGGGGGGGGGGGGGGGGGGGGGGGGGGGGGGGGGGGGGGGGGGGGGGGGGGGGGGGGGGGGGGGGGGGGGGGGGGGGGGGGGGGGGGGGGGGGGGGGGGGGGGGGGGGGGGGGGGGGGGGGGGGGGGGGGGGGGGGGGGGGGGGGGGGGGGGGGGGGGGGGGGGGGGGGGGGGGGGGGGGGGGGGGGGGGGGGGGGGGGGGGGGGGGGGGGGGGGGGGGGGGGGGGGGGGGGGGGGGGGGGGGGGGGGGGGGGGGGGGGGGGGGGGGGGGGGGGGGGGGGGGGGGGGGGGGGGGGGGGGGGGGGGGGGGGGGGGGGGGGGGGGGGGGGGGGGGGGGGGGGGGGGGGGGGGGGGGGGGGGGGGGGGGGGGGGGGGGGGGGGGGGGGGGGGGGGGGGGGGGGGGGGGGGGGGGGGGGGGGGGGGGGGGGGGGGGGGGGGGGGGGGGGGGGGGGGGGGGGGGGGGGGGGGGGGGGGGGGGGGGGGGGGGGGGGGGGGGGGGGGGGGGGGGGGGGGGGGGGGGGGGGGGGGGGGGGGGGGGGGGGGGGGGGGGGGGGGGGGGGGGGGGGGGGGGGGGGGGGGGGGGGGGGGGGGGGGGGGGGGGGGGGGGGGGGGGGGGGGGGGGGGGGGGGGGGGGGGGGGGGGGGGGGGGGGGGGGGGGGGGGGGGGGGGGGGGGGGGGGGGGGGGGGGGGGGGGGGGGGGGGGGGGGGGGGGGGGGGGGGGGGGGGGGGGGGGGGGGGGGGGGGGGGGGGGGGGGGGGGGGGGGGGGGGGGGGGGGGGGGGGGGGGGGGGGGGGGGGGGGGGGGGGGGGGGGGGGGGGGGGGGGGGGGGGGGGGGGGGGGGGGGGGGGGGGGGGGGGGGGGGGGGGGGGGGGGGGGGGGGGGGGGGGGGGGGGGGGGGGGGGGGGGGGGGGGGGGGGGGGGGGGGGGGGGGGGGGGGGGGGGGGGGGGGGGGGGGGGGGGGGGGGGGGGGGGGGGGGGGGGGGGGGGGGGGGGGGGGGGGGGGGGGGGGGGGGGGGGGGGGGGGGGGGGGGGGGGGGGGGGGGGGGGGGGGGGGGGGGGGGGGGGGGGGGGGGGGGGGGGGGGGGGGGGGGGGGGGGGGGGGGGGGGGGGGGGGGGGGGGGGGGGGGGGGGGGGGGGGGGGGGGGGGGGGGGGGGGGGGGGGGGGGGGGGGGGGGGGGGGGGGGGGGGTTCAAGCCCTCTCTGGCTGGGCGGTAGTACCGTAAGGGGGACCGGTAGTACCGCTGGTTCCAGCGGTAGTACCGCTGCCCCCTGCGGTAGTACCGCCCTCTGCGCGATTGTTTAGTTTCACACCCTCTGGGCCTTTCCGCATCGTTGGAGGTTTGATTCCCTGCTGATTTGGGCAATCTTTGGCCCCAGCGGTAGTACCGCGGTGTCCAGCGGTAGTACCGCTTGAGGGTCCTCAGCGGCAGTACCACTGTGGTACCGAGCCACTACCGCCTCGACTTGAGGGGGGCACTTCTCGTGTCGGGTTGAGCGGCACTTGCAGCGGTAGTAGGTGCGGTAGTACCGCTCGAGAGAGGTAGTACCGCCCTGCCACCACGGCAGTACCGCGCGGGGCCTGTCCGGCAGTACCGCGCTGGGCCAGTCCCTCCTCTATCTTCAAGCCCTCTCTGGCTGGGCGGTAGTACCGTAAGGGGGACCGGTAGTACCGCTGGTTCCAGCGGTAGTACCGCTGCCCCCTGCGGTAGTACCGCCCTCTGCG